>CANUEY010164806.1:0-70706 GCA_948099555.1 Croton setiger | reverse complement strand
AGAATTTTTGAAATTGAAAGCATTAAAAATATTTTGAAATAGAGGAGGGAGGAGCTGCTTCGGAATTCTGGAGATCTCTTTGAGCTTGGAGCATTAATCATCATCGGTACTTTTTGGGGCAAAAATTAAGCGTCAACAGTTGCAATTTTTTTAATTCCATTAGAAGTGTTATCAAAATTATGATGTAATAGTAAGAGAAATCATATTCACTTTATTTTTATTATTTTTTATATTATGATTTTACACCTACGTTTAAAATATAATTATATAAAATTTAATTTTTTTTTTATTTTAATGACAATAAAATTTATGCTACATATGCATACTTTACATACTAATGGAGTATGGAAGAAAATAATATGAATATAATAACAATATATGCAATTATTAGTTGAAATATGTGTTAAAAAATAATTTGTAGAAATTATTTTCATTTTAGTAAATTTACAAACTATTTTAGTTTCTATTCTACTTGAAAATATGTTTGCTTTATTTATATTATTATAGCGAAAAAATAGATTTCATATGTATATCAATTTCACATAATAGACAAAATTACTATTTTATTTAATTTAATTATCAAATATTAATTATATTTAATTTATATTTATCTTAAAAAATAAAGGATATTTTTGTTAATAGAAAATGTTAATGGTTTGTTTTTGAGCAAATAAATAATTTCGTAAATTACAATTACAAATTTTATTACGTACACTTTAGATAAAAATATTCTAAAAAAAAATATATGTACTTCAAATTTAATTAATTAAATTCAAAAATTTCTCTCAAAATATGCATATTTTGTTCATAAAATTTTCATAAACTGATTTAAAATTATTCGGAATATATTCATATATATATATAAATTTTCTTAAACACTTCGGAAATTGTACGGAACATATTCATATATACTAAAAATGAAAAATAGTTGTTCTAGTCACGTAAAAACTTAAGAATGACACTCTTAGGATTAAAAAAACCTCCAAAAGTCTTTTAAGTCAAAAAACTTAAAGGAAAGGGTGTATGTGAGCTTTTCCGTAGCTAATGGATTAAAGGTTAACCGATCCTAGAAATCCATTCAAATGGATTAATTTTTACTATTGTAATTTTAATCTCTCATTAACCCTAAAATAATCTCCCTTGTAACTTATGACCAAACACCCTTGAAATTAATTAGTTAATTAGGAGAAAGGGTAAATTATAAATTATCCAACTTTAATAGTGATATTCTTGCTATGAATCATATTAATTTAATCAAATAAAATAAATGAGTGAACATAAATATGAAAATATAATTACATGAAAAAAAAATATATATAAGAATTATAATTAAATTGTATAAACAATAACAATTATATTTAATTTTGTTTAATATTTAAGTTAGAAGACTAGGATAATAATTGTTTATTATAAAAGAAAATTGAATTTGAATCCAACAAGTTAAAAGTAGGGCTACAAGTGAATTGAACCGCTCCAAATACTGTTTTACTTAAACTCAACTCATTTGTTGAACAAGCTCGACTTGAGTTTGAGTTTGACTCGTTTGGTTAATGAACATGTTCAAGTTCAATTCATTTAAATTTTGAAATGCTTGAGATTTATTAGAAAGCTCGTTAAGAGTTCGATTCGAGAATTTTTTAAGAGCTCATTCGTAACTCAGTTCATCAGAGTAAAAGTTTTTAGGCTTAGTGTTTATATAATTTTTAAAATGAAATGAGGTAGTTTTAGATTTTGGTATATGATTGCGAACAAACTTGTGAACACCTAAACGAAATTTGTGAAGCGATTCGTGAGTTCGTTAAGCAAGCTCGAGCTAGATTATTAAGCTCGAAGTTGATAAAATGAATGAACTTAAACGATCATTTGGTAAGCAACACTTCGAAAAGTTCGTGTACAAATTAGTTCATTTGCAGCCATAGTCAAAAATTACGAAAAATTAAGTCAGAATCAAGGGTCAATTCATGCTCGATCCTACCCGATTCTGGTTCGACCCATGGCCACTGGGTCTAACATACGTTGGTTCATGTACATGCTATAAAATGGTTCATCTGGCTCATTTTTCTGCTCAATTCCTCGACTCCTCTCGACTTCGAGGGCCTGAGTATCAACTCAGAAAAGAGAGGGAAAAAATTATAGACATCTGAGAGTTTCCTTAGCAATGTAAAAATTCCACTCCAGTCGCAATTCTCCCCTTAAATTTAATTTCTAAACCCTTGCGATTTCCAAATTCTCTCTCAGAATCGCACGCGATACCTGCAGGAGTCGTACTGTTCGCTTCAACAGCTTAGCCTATTGAAGTAGGAATTCCTGCGGGGGAAAAAAGCTTCTTCTGTAAAACCCTAGAAAGCAAATTTGTCAAGCCATTTTTCGTTTCGGGAAGGAGTAAAGTTAAGGTTTTTGGTACTTCCTCTCCAGGTTCTGACTGCTGAAAAACGGTCGCCATGAGTCCTATTCAGAATTTTGAGCAACATTCCCGCCATCTAATGGAGCCTGACCTCCGTAGGCCCTCTTTATCTCTAAATTTCTTCTTTTTGTCATTTTTCCTGGTTGTTTTGTTTGTTTGGAAACTGGAAGAGTGGATGAGTGGGATGACAAATGTCTGCTATCATAAAATAGTTTTTTTTTTTTTCAGTTTATTAAGTGGCAGTTGAATGCTATCCTTGCTTTTCTTTTGTTATATTTTTTTTTCCAATCAAATGTAAATTACATTTTTTTTTGCAAAAAAAAGATTGCCTGCTAATCATCTCGCTGAGTTTTCTGGGGATTTTTGCCTATGCAATATTGAGGTTATTTTCTGAAATATAGTTTTTCTTTCTTTGTTTCCTTTGATTGGGAATTTGGACAGCATAACTACTGTCACTGTCAGTATAGCCTCCAGCTTTTTCGGAGAATAATTTTTGTTCAAACAATTGGATTAGTAAATTCTGTGAAAATGGGAACTGTAAAATGAAGTTCTTTCTGTAAAGACTAGATCCTAATGCTGTGATTTCTATTTTCCCCTCCGTTTTCCACCATAAGTTGCAGATTATAATCATAGTTATAAGATTTTTATACACTCTTTCTCTCTCTGCTTCTTCTTAGTAATGCTTCCATTTTTTATTCTAAAACAGCTATTCAGACGAGGCTACAGATGGCAATGGAGGTGCGTGACAGTCTTGAGATCGCCCACACAGCAGAGTACTTAAATTTCCTTAAATGCTACTTTCGGGCATTCTCAGTCATTCTCTTACAAATAACGAAGCCTCAGTTTGTAGATAACCCTGAGCACAAGCTTAGAAACATTGTTGTGGAGATCCTCAATCGACTTCCCCATAGCGAAGTCCTCCGCCCCTTTGTTATGGATCTTTTAAAGGTTGCAATGCAAGTGCTTACAGCAGATAATGAAGAAAATGGATTGATTTGCATTCGGATTATCTTTGATCTTCTTAGGAATTTTAGGCAGACACTAGATAATGAGGTTCAACCATTCTTAGACTTTGTATGCAAGATATACCATAATTTTAATGCAACAGTTAGTCATTTCTTTGATAACACAGCGCAAGCTTTGGAGGATATTAAGCCAATGGAGACTGTTTCTTCATCAGATCAAGGGATTACTGGTACTGCATTTGTTGGAAATGGGCATCTTAATCCCAGTACCCGTTCATTCAAGATAGTCACTGAAAGCCCACTTGTGGTTATGTTTTTGTTTCAACTGTACAATCGACTAGTTCAAACTAATATTACTCACTTGTTGCCTTTGATGGTTGCTGCAATATCGGTTCCGGGTCCTGAAAAAGTTCCTCCTAATTTGAAGAGTCACTTCATTGAACTGAAGGGTGCTCAGGTTAAGGTGAGTGTAATCATGATATCCTTTTTCTGATTTCCTAATACTTGAGTTTGGTGCATTTTGAGGTTGTAAGGGTGTTACTTACTTATCACTGCATCTTGAACTAGAAGGATTGTATGTGACAGAATACACTGTCAGTTGTTCACTGGTAATATTGTATGCTATACCACACAATATGCATTGTACAATATGAGAATAAGAGAGGTGGTCTTATTTTCCAGAAGTTGCAGGGAAATCCCAACCCAAGCCTTGGGAATCATATCACATCCATGTAGCTAGGATTTTGGCATGTCCACGCACATGAGAGAGAGAGATTTGGTGGAAGAGACCAAATATGGAGTTGAAGCATATCATCATAATGCTACACCTTTTTCATAGAACCTTATTTTATATATTATTTTTTTCCTTTTTGATGATTTTTGATTATTTCTTCACCATTTGAATTTGTTGCAGACAGTTTCCTTCTTAACTTACCTGTTAAAGACTTTTGCTGATTTTATAAGGCCCCATGAGGAAAGCATATGTAAAAGCATTGTTAATCTGCTTGTTACTTGTTCTGATTCTGTATCAATTAGAAAGGTGAAATATTTATTGTGCATTAATTCCCCTACTTTTGTTAATTGTTTTTCCTTTTTCTTCTGGTTTCAAATAATTTTGATATATCTGGTTGTTTATGTAGGAATTGTTAGTTGCTTTAAAGCATGTCCTTGGTACCGATTTCAAGAGGGGTTTATTTCCTTTGATTGATACACTTTTAGAGGAGAGGTTAGACATTTGTTCTTGATCTTTTATGCTTTAATGAGCACAAATTGCTATGAGATGCTACAAAATGAATTTTTAGATTCTAAGGGCATGAGAAAGAGAAACACTAGTTAGTACTTCATTTGTTCCACAAAATTGGATTTGGAAAATTTGTAAGAGGAGTATACAAGGAGGATAAAAGAAAGGTTAAGTATTCAAATAAACTACTTATATTTGTAATGTTTGCCTTCCAGAAAATCATTTTGATAGTAGGCATTAAATATATTTGAATTTATTTGAGTTAGTTCAAGAAACCTGATGTAGTTGCAAGGAATAGAGCATTTATATGATTCTGCAAATGCCTTGAAAATACAAGGAGCAGAGAAAGGAAGATTGCGTATGTGATGAAAGAACAGTTTGGAAGTTTTGCCTTCTACATATCATTTTAATGGGAGGCATTACATGTAGTCAAGGTTTGCTAGGTCTAGAACAGCACCTACTTTTCTTTATATGATACTACAACTGCCTTCTTTACCTGAGTCAATTGCCATTTTTTAAGTATTCTGCTTGTTGATTTTATTACTTCTCTTTGGAATTCATGATTCTTCCTTCATTCTGATGATTTGTAGGTCATTTGAATCTCTTGTTGTTTTTGGCATACAAGTCTGCATCTAATTGCTTGTAATCTTTGGTGCTTGAATTTCTAATTCCAGGGTTTTTGTTATGTTTAATATTTATTTTGGTAACCTTCTGAACTATTCCAGGGTCCTAGTTGGAACTGGCCGAGCATGTTATGAGACACTGAGGCCATTGGCTTATAGTCTACTGGCGGAGATTGTTCATCATGTTAGGAGCGACCTTTCCCTATCACAGGTGCTTCTTTTATCAGATAAGCTAAATCATTGGTAGAGATAGACAATTTATTTCATGGGTCCTATGCTAGGAATATAAATACTAATAATAACTTTCATCTAATACTTTATAAAAAGATAACTGCTTTTTTTTTTTTTTCGTTTAAAATTACAATAACAAATGTATAAGATCTTTTTTTTTTTTTTTTCAAAATCATAAGTTGCTAAAATTTTAAATATAGCATTCTAGTTAATGAAGATATAGTAAAATAAATAAAACGTGAAGATGACAATAAAAGGTTGAAGGGAAATCAAATTTCTTTCTCAACAGAAATTTCTTTTTTCTTTTTTTTCTTTTTTACTGAAGAGATTCTCAACAGAAAATTCTGTTATGGACATTTTTGTAATATGATTCGTTATAAGGTTGCATTGATATTGTTTTCAAAGTAGAGCAAGCTTTCATACAATGAGCTGGGAAACAAAAAATAGTACAAAATTGAATTTAGAATTTGAGTTTCCTTGCATAAAAGTCAATATAATAAATGATAAAGAAAATGAGGAAAGCCTAGGTGCAAAGTGTCATGGTTCTGAGTTGTGGAGTTTGTTTATCATGCATAACTCTACCTTCAGGCCTTGACCCTTGTGAAGATGAGCCCACTTGCATGATAAACCAATATTTTTCCTTTATGTTGACTGTTGCAATTTACTGTGATAGTTAGATATTTCAATTAGTTCTAACAATTATTCAATATAGATTTAGACACTTATAGTGAAACATGTGGCATTTGGAAGTGATTGATTTTTTTACTTTATTTAAAACCACATAATTTTTCGATTGTTTCTCTTTTAGGTGGAATATGTTTCTAGAAAATACTATTATAATTATTTATCTGAACTTTTAGATGGATTGAGGGAGCTCAAACTTATTTCTCCTTTAAAGAATAGGAGAACAAGCATATATAGGATACTTGATGGTGGTGTATGAGACTTATAAGATCAAAGAAGAAAGACTTAGTATTCAGTATGTTTCTCTGAAACATTTTATCATCTATACATGGGTTAAGGATCAAAATAAGACGCAACATCCCATCTCCATGCCTTCATGTTTTAATGATTATGAATTTCTGGGATGGGTTTATTTGTTTGTGCTGTAATAATGCCTTGTATTACTACAACATATGGACTTTTGCCTCTCGGTGTGGTTTTTAGTTGCTGTGATTGATTAATAGTTAGTATATCTTCTTTTCTCCCATCTCTTCTTCCTCTGATGTGCCAGTATCTGTTGGTTAGTTTTATCATTTTGTTCCTATGTGTGAAAAAACAGAACTCGAGAAAGCTGTATCCTTACTTTGCGAAATCCATCTCCTAATAAGTTTGATTACCATGTTGCAGTTATCACGGATTATTTACCTGTTCTCAAGTAATATGCACGATGCTTCTTTGTCACTCAGTATCCACACCACCTGTGCTCGTTTGATGTTGAATCTGGTATACATGCTAGCTCCTGTTGATATGGGTCCTTATGTTTGTTTTGTTGTTTCAATTCGTTTACAGATTTCACCTTATACTTCTGCTTGGGTTTAGGTAGAGCCAATTTTTGAGAAAGGTGTGGACCAGACGTCTATGGATGAAGCTCGAGTTCTATTGGTTTGTATTTCAGTTCTGCAAGTTTCTCGTTTTAAGGATTTCTTCTAGTTTCAAGCAATGATTTCTGTTACTTTACAGGGGCGCATTTTGGATGCTTTTGTTGGAAAATTTAGCACTTTCAAGCGCACAATTCCTCAGGTATAGGCGCCTTTTATTTTGTACCACGCTGATGTGAACTGCCCTACTCAGATCCATTACTGTCTTGATTTCTTGTTTGTGACCTGTTTCTGATGAGGTTCAGTTTGTGCACTGAATCCAGTATTGGTGGGGTTATAGTATGGGAAATTGGGTCCATATGTTTTTAAACTTTTTTTGTCTGTAAAATGTACTGGATTTTAAATTTATTTTCATTCTGGCTCCAAAAATTTAGTAAAGTTGTCTTTTTGTATGTATGCTTTTTTTAGCTCGAGCTTTATAATTTCCAGGCTAGCCTTCTAATTTTTTGTTTTTGTATTTTTACCTCATCCAGAAAAGTTTTCATATTGTTTAAAATGTCATTATATATCTTTTTAACTTTTATCTATTTGCTATATTCAACCTCAAGACTCAAAATTTTTGAAAATTGTTTTGGACATTTTTTTCTCCTTAACCTTAAGGCATCGTAAAAGATTTACTTGACATAATTATGAAAAACAATTATAAATTAATTTAACTAAGGATTTTTGTACATGGTCCTTTTTAAATTTTAGTTTAGCAATGCAGTTGCCTGTCAAAGAACACCTTTTGCACTCCCTCTCGCTTTAAAATCTGCTTGTGTCATTAGATAAAATAATTTCTTATAACCTGCATTAAGTTTTGTGTTATCATTTATGCCTGAAGAAGATTTATTGTCTATTTTCTTCTTATATGGTCTTTGCAACTGGTTTTCTGGATCTGTTTTTAGATATGATTTACAGATAGTTTATTGAGAGTCTGAGATCATTCTTATACTTACTATGGAGAAATCAAACTTCGATCATGTGAACTTGATGTTCTTTTCATTTTGTTGGCTCAACTTCTATAGTTGTTTACTAATATTCGCTTTTTTTTATTCTCGTTTAACTTTTGACAATTTAAGCACTTCTTTTTTTGTGACAGCTGTTGGAGGAGGGCGAGGAGGGGAAGGAGCGTGCTACATTAAGGTCAAAGCTTGAACTACCTGTGCAGGTTATTTTCAATATCATGCTCCCCTTGAGTTTGTTGCCTTATTGACTAAATATTCAAGTTGCATACCATCAAATTAAATTTTCATCTGTTCATTCTGTAATCTACTCTCATCAATCAAAGTATCTATAGTTTTAAGTTATCTAGTTGTATCAGTATCCCGTTTGAGCTTTCCCCCTAATCAAATTCTAATTCTTTTTAAATGAATTTGGCTGAAAATAGGATGTCTCTGCAATTTTCAATCTGTTTAACCGTTTGTCATAATAAGATTCAGCCCCTAACCTTAGCAAATATTTTACAAAGCATTTTTTTTCTTGTTTTCATTCTAGTTTATTGAAAGAAAATATTTTTTTGAAGTCCATTAAAATGAGAACATCTTCCACCATCACCACCTCTTCCTGTTTTAGATCTGCATGTACATTAAAGCTGCATTAGTATGAAAAGTAAAACATTTTTCAAACCTTCTTGAGAAAAAATTATTAAAGACTACTGATTTGTCTATCATTGGAAGTTTTTGTTTTCAGCTGAAAATCAAATAATCCATAGAGTACTCATCACCTGAAAATCAATGATCAATGGATAAGATATTGTAGTTTTAGTTGATCCTCGAATAAAAAAACATTTGGCTTTCTGTTATCTCTTGTTTCTACCAAAATTTCTTAGTCTCAGACTTTCTGGATTGTTGGCTAAGAGAATTCGATAGCAGAAACTATGTCAATATTCTTTGTAGCATTTATATTTTTCAAGTAGTGTTGCACAATTTGGGTGAACAGGAATGTGCACATTTGAAGAATAATGTATTTTGTAAGGCTGGTTGTTTTTGTTCCTTTGGGATAAGGTGGGATTTTAATTTTGAGTGTGCTTGTAATTCGTTAGCTTTTGGAACGGCTTCGACTGTAAATGATAATTGCTTTATTTCTTTTGTCTGATGTCTTGTATAAATGTGTTTTAAAGCAATCAATTCTTCACTTCTCTGTTTCTCTGTCTTCCTTGATCTTGACATGCTGTTAATTTCAGGCAGTTCTGAATTTGCAAGTTCCAGTGGAACATTCCAAGGAAGTCAGTGATTGTAAGAATCTGATAAAGACCTTGGTTATGGGTATTGACTCTTTTCGCCCTCTTTGTTTATATCCTTTGTCATTATAAGTTTTAATGAATTAGTTGCTGTAATGTTTCTCATAATTGCTTCTGTATTTATCCTTCCATACCTGGTTTTTTTTTTTTTTTTTTTTTTTTATGTTATAGGTTGATTCCTTGTTCTTCTGTCTACAATTGCTTCCCACTAGTAAAAGTTTGTCTTTTCTAAAAGTTCTGCTGTTGATTATCAGCTGCAGAGGTTTAAGGATATTAGTGTTGATATTGAGTCAATATTAATAACGTTGCCATCGAGTCAATATTTCAATACACTCTTAAGGTATTTCTAGGGTTTCAATGAGATAACTACTAAGAACAGAGAAGAAAAGAGAGATTTAGAGAGAGAAAGAGAACAAGAAAAGAGAGAGGGATAGTCTTTTATTGATTGCTGAAGTTGGTTACAGACTCAGCTCATGCTGTTCTTGTCATATATATACTGACCACAACAGAATTCCCTCCTATTTATGTTGAAAGGCAGTTACAGAACCAGCTATCTAGTGTGGCTGCCTACAGTTATATTTATCTACTACTTATGAGTTCTCCTATTAATCACAATGCAATCACACATTCACAGAATATTTTACATCATATTGACAGAAGGACATATATGTCTTTACATTAATGATTAGTTTATCATTTTCTATTTCTTTTGGCGGTTTATTTTCAGGAATGAAGACAATCATATGGAGTATCACTCATGCACACCTCCCACGGTCACAGGTTTCTTTACATCTTTATGGTTTATTAAACATTGCTCTGTCCTCCATTTCTTACTCTGATATTTGTGATGTGTTAGGTTTCTCCTTTCACGCAAGGAACGCACTCCCAGGCACTTGTCTCACCGTCATCCACTGCACCAGTGCCTCAAGTATTTAAAGGGTTGAGAGAGGATGAGGTATCACATGGATGAAAACTAGTTCCTGTGTGTATTTGTTGGACGCTTTCAGCATCTGAATTGATTTTGTTTGTTTGGCCAGGTATGGAAAGCTTCTGGTGTCCTGAAGAGTGGCGTACATTGCTTAGCTCTCTTCAAGGAGAAGGATGAGGAGAGGGACATGCTAAATCTATTTTCCCAGATTTTGGCTATAATGGAACCTAGAGATCTTATGGACATGTTCTCCTTATGTATGCCTGAACTTTTTGAATGCATGATTAGCAACAATCAGCTGGTTCACATATTTTCTTCTCTTCTGCAATCTCCAAAAGTATACAGACCATTTGCTGATGTCTTGGTCAACTTCCTTGTTAGCAGCAAACTTGATGTTTTGAAGCAACCAGATTCAGCCTCTGCCAAACTTGTTCTGCATCTCTTTCGATTTATATTTGGTGCTGTTTCTAAAGCACCTGCAGAATTTGAACGCATTTTGCAGCCTCATGTGCCAATTATAATGGAAGTTTGCATGAAGAATGCTACTGAGGTTGAAAAGCCTCTTGGTTACATGCAACTTCTTCGTACAATGTTCAGAGCTCTTGCAGGATGTAAATTTGAACTTCTTCTCCGAGACTTGATCCCTATGTTACTCCCTTGCTTAAATATGTTATTGACAATGCTTGAGGGTCCAACTGGGGAAGACATGAGGGACCTTCTTTTGGAGCTATGTTTAACATTGCCTGCGCGGTTAAGTGCTTTACTACCCTATCTTCCTCGTCTTATGAAACCACTTGTGTCATGTCTTAAAGGGAGTGATGACTTGGTGAGTTTAGGGTTAAGGACACTTGAGTTTTGGGTAGATAGTTTAAATCCCGATTTCCTGGAACCCAGTATGGCTAATGTCATGTCAGATGTGATTTTAGCCTTATGGTCTCATTTGAGGCCTGCATCTTATCCTTGGGGTAGAAGAGCATTGCAACTCTTAGGAAAATTAGGTGGCCGTAACCGACGTTTCCTTAAAGAGCCTCTAGCCATTGAGTGCAAGGAGAACCCAGAGCATGGGCTACGGTTGATTCTCACTTTTGAACCCTCAACCCCATTTTTGGTGCCTTTGGATCGATGCATAAATCTTGCTGTTGCAGCCGTCATGCATAAAAACTGTGGCATGGAGGCTTTCTATCGAAAGCAGGCTTTAAAGTTTCTCCGTGTTTGTTTATGTTCTCAGCTTAATTTGCCCGGTAATATTTCTGATGAAGGATGTACTACAAGCACAAGGCAGTTGTCAACCTTATTAGTTTCAACTGTTGATTCATCTTGGCGCAGGTCTGAGACTTCTGATGTAAAGGTCTGTAAAACATTACTGCTGGCAACTGCACTTGCTAGTTCATCATATTTTGTCATTTCAAGATGGTATTCTCTCATAAAAATTATGTTTGTTTAGTTGCAATTGCTATGGTTGATTCAATTTTTTGTGATGCTGATTTTACGGCTTAAATATTCAAGTTTTATGCCTTTTATTTTATTTTATTCTGTCTGAACCTCACTGCAACAGAGTTGCCAGGGTCATCTGGATATTAATGGGTTAATTATTATTGTCCTTTATTAAATGAGATTGACAAGAAGTGGTCAGATGCTGTAATTTACTGGTCAGAATTCTGGATCAGTTATGTTCCCTGTATTTGTTTTTTGCATGTATTTGTATGCATGTGCATTTTGGTCTGTCTACAATTTGAACTTGTCAACTAAGCTACAGAAACTATGCATGTTATTTACATAACTATTAGAGTCGTTAAATGTTATTGCTTGTTAAGGTTGATTTCTAATGCTTTATTTTCTGTCATATGTAACCTTTTTTCGTGGCAAAGTTCTAATTTTCCTATATATAAAAGGTCTAAACTGTCAAATCACTTTAGCATGCATTGGTGCTTTCACTATGTTGCTTTGATTTATTTTCCCGTGTATTTTTCTCATGTTAAAATTTTTTATAAGTTGGGTGTGTCTTGGTATTTGTTCTGAAGTGGAAATATTATCATACCACCGGCATGATAAACTTATTGTTGTCATTTCAACAGATGCATGGTTGATCTCCATGTATGACTGAATTCCATTATACAATTCCATTATCCTTTCAATAGATGCACAGTGGATCAACATGGGCATGATACTCTATGAGGTTCATCTTTATTATTCTTCCCCATTGAACTGATACCAATTTATGTTTTGTAGAACTTTATGATCATTGAAAATTTAATATGTCATATTACTTCCATCTTTGGTTATGACTGTTTGTAACATGGGCTCTTTTTTATGGATTTTTGCTCACTATTACTTGTTTCACATTGCCCTCTGAGTGATTACCAATCACCTACAAATGGTACATAGAACATGAAAATTGGTAAGGGCTATTTCTTTTACAAATCATTTTTGGCTATAATAAACTTGATGGATTTCATATTTTATTGGATATTTCTCTGAACTTTACATCTTATTAAATTACTATATAATTTCAATTTGAGTGATTGGATTAATCATTTGGGTGATTTGGCTTATTCAGTCTGATTTGGATGATCCTTCTACAATGTTTCTATTTCTGTGGTTGGTTGCATTTCTGTAATTTAAAACACTACAACGATTCCATGCAAATCCTGCAAAGGGGAAAAGGAAAAAAAATATACCCTGCATGAATGAGAAAGATGTTTGAGAGAAAAAAAATCTTGATGTTGTTTGATTATATATTTTTTTTTGCCAACTAAGTTGTTTAACGTGCAGGTTTTAAGATGGGATTTTTTCAATTGTTTAGAAGTAGGAATAATGTGCATATGTTCTAAGATGCAATCTTTACATTTTCTTAGAGTTCATTCGTTCTTTGTTTTTTCCCTACAAAGTGAAATTTTGGAAATGAGTACGTCAACTTGCATTCTAACCATTCGTTCATTCTGGCAGGCTGACTTGGGTGTGAAGACAAAGACCCAACTTTTTGCAGAGAAGTCGGTCTTTAAGATACTACTTATGACCATTATTGCTGCCAGTGCAGAACCAGAACTTCAAGATGCTAATGATGATTTTATTGTCAATATCTGCCGACATTTTGCAATGATATTTCATATTGATTTTACCTCTACTAACCCTTCGATCCCGATGGCTGCTGCTGGGGGTCTGATGGTTTCTTCAAATGCTAGTGCTTCTAGGATAAAGAATAGCACTTCTAATTTGAAAGAGTTGGACCCTTTGATATTCTTAGATGCGTTGGTTGATGTGCTGGCAGATGAGAATAGAGTACATGCAAAAGCTGCTCTTGGTGCCCTAAATTTGTTTGCTGAAGCACTTCTATTCTTGGCTCGCTCGAAACATACTGATATGCTAATATCAAGAGGAGGACCAGGTACCCCAATGATTGTTTCTAGTCCATCGATGAACCCTGTATATTCTCCACCTCCAAGTGTTCGCATCCCAGTTTTTGAGCAACTTCTACCTCGCCTTTTGCATTGTTGCTATAGAAGTACATGGCAAGCACAAATGGGAGGTGTTATGGGACTTGGTGCTTTGGTTGGAAAGGTCACTGTCGAGACTTTGTGCCTTTTCCAAGTGAGAATAGTGCGTGGTTTGGTATATGTTCTCAAAAGGCTTCCCCTTTATGCAAGCAAAGAGCAGGAAGAGACTAGTCAAGTTCTTACACAGGTTCTCCGGGTGGTGAATAATGTTGATGAAGCAAACAGTGATTCTCGCCGATCAAGTTTTCAAGGGGTGGTTGATTTTCTGGCTTCTGAATTGTTCAATCCTAATGCATCTATTATAGTAAGAAAGAATGTGCAGTCATGCTTGGCACTTTTGGCTAGTAGGACTGGTAGCGAGGTGTCGGAGTTGCTTGAGCCTCTTTATCAGCCTCTGCTTCAGCCACTTATTGTTCGGCCTCTAAGGTCAAAGACTGTTGATCAACAGGTAACCTTTCATGCTGTTGACTAATGTAATTTATCAATTATATACACTAAATTGTTTGTGGGCTTGTAGGTCGGGACAGTTACTGCTTTAAATTTTTGCTTGGCATTGAGGCCTCCTCTTCTCAAGTTGACACAAGAACTGGTGAACTTTCTTCAAGAAGCATTGCAGATAGCTGAGACAGATGATAATGTATGGGTTGTAAAGTTTATGAATCCTAAAGCAGCAACCTCATTGAATAAACTTCGAACAGCTTGCATAGAGCTACTCTGTACTACAATGGCATGGCAAGACTTCAAAACTCCAAATCATGCTGAATTGCGTGCTAAGATCATTTCCATGTTCTTCAAGTCTCTGACATGTCGAACGCCAGAAATTGTTGCAGTTGCTAAGGAGGGTCTACGGCAGGTTGTTTTGAACTTTGATTAAAAGTGGATATTATGCTTTCTTGTTCCCCATCTGTGCTTTCTTCTCCTCTCCATTCTTTCTTTTGTTGGTCATGATATGAGTTAAACTTTAGAGGAAGAACAATTCACTGGTAGTTCTGAGTACCTATCACACCCTTTAGTTTATGTTTGTTGGTGATACAAGTTTAGCAGTCTGGAATCTGGACTCTTTTTTTTCTAGTTATTTTTTAATGAAAGGACGAAAATTCACAGAACAGGATATAGCTCTTAAATTGTTGAACAGACATTTTTTAACTTGGATTCATTCAACATCTTGCAAAGCTTGTTTCTTCTTTCCAATTAATTAAACAAGGTGCTTGTGTTATTTGTAATTCTGGCTACACGAGCTTTTCACTTGTCCCATTTTTTCATGTATGATTTAAATTTCGCCTTCCTCATTATATCTATCTATGTATTATTCTTGGTTAGGTCATTAATCAGCAAAGAATGCCGAAGGAACTTCTACAGAGCAGCCTCAGGCCTATTCTTGTTAACTTGGCACACACCAAAAACCTCAGCATGCCTCTTTTGCAGGGTTTAGCTCGCCTGCTTGAACTTCTGTCCAATTGGTTTAATGTTACCTTAGGAGGCAAGCTGTTGGAGCACCTTAAGAAATGGTTAGAACCTGAAAAGCTTGCTCAGACTCAGAAGGCTTGGAAGGTTGGTGAAGAGCCTAAAATAGCAGCAGGTAAGGTTTCTTCATTTTGTCTGCTTATGGCAACAGTCACACGATAATGTAGACACCTGGGTGCATGTGTTCCCAGATATACAAATAAGTTAGTGTCAGCATGTAATTGATGTTTAATATATTTTGAAATACTCGTAATTAGCCTTTTTTGTTTGGTTTTTTGCAGCTATTATTGAGCTTTTTCACTTGCTTCCTCAAGCTGCATCAAAGTTTCTTGATGAACTTGTAACCTTGACCATTGATTTGGAAAGAGCTCTTACCCCTGGACAAGTGTACAGTGAAATTAACAGTCCATATCGACTTCCTTTAACTAAATTTTTAAATCGATATGCAACTCTAGCTGTTGATTATTTTCTTGCTAGATTAAGCGATCCAAAGTACTTCAGGCGGTAAGATTATGTGCTGGATGGTCGTTGTTACTCATTGACTGGAATAATGACATTAGCAAGCATGCTTATCCCTTTGTTTGCTCCTCTGTTGTAAAATGCAGCTTCATGTACATAATACGATCAGATGCTGGTCAACCGCTGAGAGATGAACTTGCCAAGTCGCCTCAGAAGATAATTGCAAGTGCCTTTCCTGAGTTCCTACCAAAACCAGATGCAACAATGACTTCTGCATCTTCAACTGCCCCTGGTGCTTTAGTGAGTGAAGAAGGCCTTATTACACCTCCATCTGATTGTTCTGATCTACCACCTGCTCCTCCTGCAGCAACTTCAGAAGCTTATTTTCAAGGGCTTGCACTTATTAAAACGTTAGTGAAATTGATTCCTGGCTGGTTACACAGCAACCGTTCTGTGTTTGATACTTTGGTGCTGGTGTGGAAGTCACCTGCTAGAACTTCTCGTTTACAAAATGAACAAGAGCTGAACTTAGTTCAAGTAAGTTTGGTAACCATTTGGGCACAAGAAAAAATTACACTACTGGATGATATTTTTAAGTGGTAAATATAGTAACTGATTGGTTCTAAATTCATGAGGGAACGCAGATAAGTGCTTACCAGTTTGTTTTTGCGATTCCTCAGATTTAATGATCATTTTGTACCTGCTGCCTTTTTTATTATGTATGTCACACTACTTTGAGTCAATTGTTATTTGAAGGGATACATTGGCGGAATGGCAGAGTTGTTCCCATGTGACCAAGAGGTCACTGGTGAGTCACAAAAACAGCCTCTTGTAGAAATGTAGGGTTAGGCTGCATACTATTGAACTAAAGTGGTCTGACCCTTCCTGCTAAGCGTACCAGGCGACCCTCTTATGTCACCATTTTATACCCACTGCTTATTGTCTTGGTGTTTGGTAAGGGGAAGCTCTCTCTGTCTCCCTCTATCAGCCCCCCCACCCCCACCCCCCCAATACCTTTAGCTTTGCTGCTTATGTGTTTGTACTGGTTGTCTTGGCTTATGATGGAAGTTTCTGGAGTTGGATAAATAAAATATATCTTGGGCAGGTGGAAGTGATCTGCCATGAATCTAAATTCTAGTGGAAGCTGCTTATATTTGAAAACCAAGAAGCTAATTGATTAGTTGTCTCATTCTCTTGTTTTTGAAACTTTTAGGTGGTCTGAAAGAAATTTATTCTAAGTTTCATTTTGTCAATTGTTTTTGTGGATTTTCCTTACGAATGGTTGTTGTCTACTGACTAACGGATGGGTTATGGATGTCTCTTCCCAAATGCAGGTTAAAGAAAGCAAATGGCTTGTCAAATGCTTCCTGAATTACTTGCGACATGATAAAAATGAAGTCAATGTTCTCTTTGATATTCTCTCCATCTTCTTATTTCGTACTCGCATTGACTATACCTTTTTGAAGGAGTTTTATATTATTGAGGTACTTCATTTCACGTGATTTATTTGGTTTCTACTGTCTTCATGGTTGATTTGTTAGTGTTGCTGGTTACGCTGATACTAGTCTTCTCTTTCAGGTTGCTGAAGGGTATCCACCCAACTTGAAGAGGGCACTTCTCTTGCATTTTTTGAATCTTTTTCAATCAAAACAACTTGCTCATGATCATTTAGTGGTTGTCATGCAAATGCTTATTCTTCCAATGCTTGCACATGCTTTCCAGAACAATCAAAGTTGGGAGGTTGTTGACCCTGGTATCATAAAAACAATAGTCGACAAACTTCTTGATCCACCAGAAGAGGTCATCTTCTAAAGTCTTTCTTTTTAGATATTCTCTTTCTTGCGTATCGGGTGTAAAATATAAAAAAATCAGCAATTTCAAATTCAAGTCGCTCTGTTATTCCAATTGTTTAGCAAATATAACATAATGATTATTACGTATTTTGCAAAATTTGTTTGTCAAATGTTATAATCTTTCCCAATTCTAAAGTTTTGTGTTTTGTCATAGGTTTCTGCTGAATATGATGAGCCTTTAAGGATAGAACTTCTGCAGCTTGCCACTTTACTTCTTAAATACCTCCAAAATGACCTTGTTCATCACAGGAAAGAACTTATCAAATTTGGTTGGAATCATCTCAAACGTGAAGACAGTGCTAGTAAGCAGTGGGCCTTTGTTAATGTTTGCCACTTCTTGGAGGCTTATCAAGCCCCAGAAAAGATTATACTTCAGGTATCTTCACATATCACAATTTGTTGATATCATAATCTCATGGTTACATTTATACTTCCTAGTACGTTTTTGTTACCAATTATGTGAATGCTATACATCCCAATTGATTGCATGACTCTGGCTTCATACATGCAGAAAATTTGGAGTAGTTGAGTGTATAATTTCACTGCTTAAGCTAAACAGCATGGATCATGTGCTCAAGTGTATTTGTATATATAATATAATTGGGCTTATCGTTTTTTTATGCAATATGGCAAAAAGTAACTGAAACAGATTAAAATATGCAGGTCTTTGTTGCACTTCTCAGAACTTGCCAGCCTGAAAATAAACTGCTGGTCAAGCAGGCCCTTGATATATTGATGCCAGCATTACCAAGAAGATTGCCTCTGGGGGATTCTCGCATGCCAATTTGGATTAGATATACGAAAAAAATTCTGGTTGAAGAAGGGCACTCTGTCCCAAATCTGATTCACATTTTCCAGCTCATTGTTCGCCATTCTGATCTCTTCTACAGCTGTAGAGCGCAGTTTGTACCTCAAATGGTCAATTCTCTCAGTCGGCTTGGATTGCCATATAATACAACAGCAGAAAACAGGCGCCTAGCCATTGAGTTGGCCGGATTGGTGGTTGGTTGGGAAAGGCAAAGGCAAAATGAAATGAAAGTTGTCACTGATAATGATATACCAAGTCAGACTAGTGATGGATTTAACCCTGGTTCTTCTGTTGTTGATCCTAAGCGTACGGTGGATGGATCTACATTTCCTGAAGATCCAAGTAAGAGAGTTAAAGTAGAGCCTGGGCTTCAGTCCCTCTGTGTTATGTCACCTGGTGGTGCATCATCAATTCCTAACGTTGAAACACCAGGATCTGGAGCCCAACCTGATGAGGAATTTAAACCAAATGCTGCTATGGAAGAAATGATCATAAATTTTCTTATAAGAGTGAGGCTTTCTTTCATATGAGCAAGCTGTACTGAATATATTCACCTAACTCCTTGCATCAAGTCATTTTTTGAAGAGACTAGCTCTTGTAGTTTGTCTTTGACATTCTCTAACGTCTAACTTGACATGGATTTAGGTAAATCTAGATCAGAAATGGTACAATAGAAATGATTTTGGTAATCTTTGTCAGTGTGGGGCAGAGCAATTGGTTTGATTTGATTCGCTGATTTCATGTTTTTTGCAACGCTTGAATCGAAACTAAACTGGAGTCTTGGCACATTTTTCTTGGTTTCAAGTGACTGAATTGAATTGAAACCGACCAGAATCTCTGGTTAGACCTATTATTTTCATTCTTAAAAACATAACTTCAACCGTAATGATTGGTTCGATTCATCGGTGTTAATTGGTCAATGCCGGCCCCCTCCCCCGACCCCCCACAAATAAGCTAATTTGCTGCTCTGCTTGTTCTTTATCTTTGATGTGGATGTGAAGATGCTAGCATTATGTTCCCACAAACTTAGATTTGAGATGACTTTCAAGATTATTTTTGTAATATATTGTTTAAGCAAATGTTACTTACAAAGATCTATATGTAACTGTACTTTGGGTTGCTTATTTTTCTGTTTGCAGGGATACTTTGTTTCTTGATGTCTTTATTTATCTTGCCTATTGTGGTTACTTCTATTATTCAGAATGAAAATATGTTAATCTGGAAACAGGTTGCTTTGGTCATAGAGCCCAAGGATAAAGAAGCAAGTACCATGTACAAACAAGCTTTAGATCTTCTTTCACAAGCTCTGGAAGTTTGGCCAAATGCTAATGTCAAATTCAATTACTTGGAAAAACTTCTCACCAGTATTCAGCCATCACAGTCAAAGGACCCTTCCACAGCTCTAGCTCAAGGCTTAGATGTCATGAACAAGGTTTTGGAGAAGCAGCCTCATTTGTTCATTAGAAATAACATCAGCCAGATATCTCAAGTATGTAATAAAAGCATTTTCTTGTTTGATCTTTCTCCCTGTTCATTCCCCAATAATGATCAACACTTATATTGTTTGAGTAATTGTTCTATTACTTTGTACCAGATTCTGGAACCATGTTTTAAGCATAAAATGTTAGATGCTGGAAAGTCACTATGCTCTCTGTTGAAGATGGTGTTTGTTGCTTTTCCACCAGATGCAGCTACTACTCCAACAGATGTGAAGCTACTGTATCAGAAAGTTGACGAGCTGATACAGAAGCACATCAATATTCTCACAGCCATGCAGACATCAGGAGAGGAAAACTCAGCTAATTCAATCAGCTTTGTGCTGCTTGTGATTAAGACCTTGACAGAGGTGGACAAGTATGTTGAACCATTTATTTTGGTTCGCATCCTTCAACGCCTGGCACGTGACATGGGATCATCAGCTGGCTCTCATTTGAGACAAGTATGAGGCATTAACTTTATATGACATATTTTTGTGTTGCACAACCTACCTGAATCCTGGAAGTCCTTTCCCCTTTACTTTTTACAAAGAACGCTTTGAAGTTTCTTTTTTTCTCTTTTTTACATCAGAAGTTCTTGAAGAGGATAACTAGGGTCCTAACTCCTGCAGTATGAGGCAGGCAATATAATGTTTTACAGCTAGCCCAATCATGTTCTCTTTTTTTAATTGAATGCTTTTTGTTGAGCTGATATACTTATTCTCTGGAGAACTATGTTCTGGCATGCAGTAGCAAGTTAGGGTTTTGTTTTTGCTTGTGAACTAAAGTAGGATAGTCCTCCATGATACTTGGGCAAAAATTTTGCTTATCATCTTTTCATTTTGAACTGTTCGATTCATGCCATCTTTCTTAGTCTGCATCATCTTATTATTGTCCTAAAGCACACATATAATTGGCGTTTGCATAAGAAGTAGCCTTCTATTCTGTAGGTTGTATTTCAACTTATGTATTGATTACCTTAAAAAAAGGATTGTTCTTTTTATTGGTATGTGTAGACCATATCTATTTACTTTGTATTCCTTTTAAGAGAACCTCCATTTTCTGATTTTTTCCCCTCTGATATTATTAATGTGTTTTCAGTTGTTTGATTTACAAAATTTGATATATTATCCACATCAGGGTCAGAGAACAGATCCAGATTCAGCTGTCTCTTCTTCCCGCCACGGTTCTGATCTTGGTGCCGTTATCTCTAATCTGAAATCTGTGTTGAAGCTTGTCAGTGAAAAAGTCATGGTTGTGCCAGATTGCAAACGCTCTGTAACCCAGATATTGAATTCCTTGCTATCAGAAAAAGGTACTGATGCAAGCGTTCTTCTTTGCATCCTAGATGTTATAAAGGGGTGGATTGAAGATGATTTCAGCAAACAAGGAACAACCCCATCAAGTACGTTTCTCAATCCTAAGGAAATAGTCTCTTTTCTTCAGAAGCTATCACAGGTTGATAAGCAAAACTTCCCATCTGATTCCTTGGAAGAGTGGGACAGAAAATATCTTCAGCTTCTTTATGGACTATGTGCTGACTCTGTCAAGTAAGTAGTATATTTAGTAAATGCAAATATGATACATGCATAATTTGTGGAGGGCAATAAATTATGAGTTTGAATGTCAGGTATCCACTGGCATTACGTCAAGAGGTATTTCAGAAGGTTGAACGGCAATTCATGCTTGGTTTGCGGGCAAAGGATCCTGACGTTAGGATGAAATTCTTCACACTGTATCATGAATCACTTGCCAAAACATTGTTTGCAAGACTGCAGTTTATTGTCCAAGTCCAGGACTGGGAGGCGCTGAGTGATGTTTTCTGGCTTAAACAAGGTCTTGATTTGCTTCTAGCTATATTAGTTGAGGATAAACCCATTACGCTTGCTCCAAATTCTGCCAGATTATTGCCGCTCTTGGTATCTGGCTCTCTTCCAGATGGTTCTGGGATGCAGCAACACATTACTGATGTTCCAGATGGTCCTGAGGAAGCACCTTTAACATTTGATGCCCTTGTCCATAAGCATGCTCAGTTTTTGAATAACACAAGCAAACTTCAGGTTATTGCATTTGTATTAATGTTTCTGAAGTAAGCTATTATAGCGTCATACCAAAATTTTTTATTTTTAAATTGCAATCCTTCAGGTTACTTGAAGAAGTGGAGCCCTGTTTCTAATTTGTGTGTTGAGTTCTGCTCTTTTATGGGTTTCTTACCTGCTTATAACCTCTCTTTAGTACTTGAGAGGAGCATTTATGCCTGTTTGTTTATTTTATTGCAAATTTATTAAATTCTTGGAAATCATTTGAAGATGAGAATTTAGAACATATTTTTGTTGTCTGTTAGACATAGTTGAATTTGTCTGCCTAACCTTTTATCACTGATTAGCTTCTCTTCATGTCTTCCAGGTAGCTGATCTTGTTATGCCATTGAGAGAGCTTGCTCATACGGATGCTAACGTTGCATATCACTTGTGGGTTTTGGTGTTCCCCATTGTTTGGGTGACCTTTCATAAAGAAGAACAAATGACATTAGCTAAACCAATGGTTGCTCTCTTATCAAAGGATTATCATAAGAAACAACAAGGGAGCAGGCCAAATGTTATGCAAGCTCTTTTAGAAGGCCTTCAGTTGAGCCACCCTCAACCCCGGGTGCCAAGTGAACTAATCAAATATATTGGAAAGACTTACAATGCATGGCACATTGCCTTGGCTTTACTAGAAGGTCATACTGTCCAACTTAGTAGTGAAGCAAGGTGGGCTGAGTCATTGGCTGAGCTTTATCGTCTGCTCAATGAAGACGATATGAGATTCGGGTTGTGGAAGAAGAGGTCAATAACTGCAGAAACCAGAGCTGGAATTTCACTAGTTCAGCATGGTTACTGGCAGCGTGCTCAAAGCCTCTTTTACCAAGCTATGGTTAAGGCTACTCAAGGCACATATAACAACACTGTTGCTAAGGCTGAGATGTGTCTTTGGGAAGAACAATGGCTATCTTGTGCAACTCAACTGAGTCAATGGGATGCCTTAGTGGACTTTGGTAAAAGTATTGAGAATTATGAAATTCTTCTTGACACCCTTTGGAAATTGCCTGATTGGACATATATGAAAGACCATGTTATACCCAAGGCTCAGGTGGAAGAAACTCCCAAACTTCGTTTAATTCAGGCCTTTTTTACTCTTCATGATAGAAATACAAATGTTGTAAGGGATGCTGAAAGCATAGTAGGGAAAGGTGTTGACCTTGCATTGGAACAGTGGTGGCAGTTGCCTGAAATGTCAGTTCATGCTAAGATTCCTCTTCTGCAGCAATTCCAGCAGCTAGTTGAAGTTCAAGAGTCCTCTAGAATTCTGGAGGACATCTCCAATGGAAGCAAACACGCAGGAGGTTCTGTTGGTGTGCATGGAAATCTTTATGCAGATCTTAAGGACATTCTTGAGACCTGGAGACTTAGAACACCGAATGAATGGGATAAGATGTCTGTTTGGTATGATTTGCTGCAGTGGAGGAATGAAATGTATAATGCTGTCATTGATGCATTTAAGGATTTCGGTAATACAAATTCACAACTTCATCACCTTGGCTATCGTGATAAAGCTTGGAATGTGAATAAGCTTGCTCATATTGCTCGTAAGCAAGGTCTTTATGATGTTTGTGTGACGATTCTGGAGAAGATGTATGGCCATTCAACCATGGAGGTCCAGGTGTCTATATTTCTATCTTGCCTAGCCTAGAAAATAGGATGCAACTCTCTCTCTGGAATTAGAAAAAGCTCATTCTGTTATAGGTTTTCTAATTCACCATTTAATGGTGTGCTAAGATTTTAATGCAGCAGTAGGATTCAATCATCTCCTGAATTATATTAAATGCACTTAACATGCATATAACCTGGTACACATTCTCGATGAGATGTAAATTTGCATTTAGATTGCTGTTTAGACATCCAAACTGCTTTGTTAAAGTTAGAGTACTGGTATTTTATGCATTTAAACAAATAGCTTGCATGAACGAGTTGGGATAATGAAAGGGTGACTTCGAGAAAGTCACCATCGTGAGCTATCTAAATGGTTCTTTTTTTTTTTTTTTGGCAGGAAGCCTTCGTCAAGATAAGAGAACAAGCGAAGGCTTATTTGGAGATGAAAGGTGAACTTAATAGTGGCCTTAATTTGATCAACAGCACTAACCTAGAATATTTTCCTGTGAAACATAAAGCAGAGATTTTTCGCCTCAAGGGGGATTTCCTCTTAAAAATAAATGATTCCGAGAGTGCTAATCTTGCATATTCCAATGCCATCAGTCTTTTCAAAAATTTGCCCAAAGGATGGATAAGCTGGGGAAACTATTGTGATATGGTACAAAGTTTTTGTTTATTTTTCACGTTTGTTATGGTTGCTATGTACATAGTAGTAACTGTCGTCGACTTTTCAGGCTTATAAAGAAACTCATGAGGAGATTTGGCTTGAATATGCTGTTAGTTGCTTTCTTCAAGGTATTAAATTTGGAGTTTCCAATTCCAGAAGTCATCTGGCACGGGTTTTATATCTTCTGAGCTTTGACACTCCCAATGAGCCTGTGGGGAGAGCATTTGATAAATACTTGGACCAAATACCCCACTGGGTTTGGCTTTCTTGGATACCGCAACTATTACTTTCTTTGCAGAGGACAGAGGCACCTCACTGCAAACTGGTTTTGTTGAAAATTGCCACTGTGTATCCACAGGTATTTGTGTCTTGTGAATTATCGATATGATAAATTCTACACTTGTTTGTACCTGTATTTTTTGTTTTCACAACACTGTCCTGCCTACAAATTCCAGGCTTTGTACTACTGGCTTCGAACATACTTGCTTGAGCGTCGGGATGTTGCAAATAAATCTGAACTAGGCAGATTGGCAATGGCTCAACAAAGAACGCAGCAAAATGTTTCTACTGCTGGGGCTGGTTCTCTTGGAACATCTGATGGAAATGCAAGGGCCCAGAGTCATGCTGGGTCTACGTTGAGCTCAGACAATCAAGTTCATCAAAGCTCCCAGCCTGGTGGGGGGATGGGATCTCATGATGGTGGGAACTCTCATGGGCAGGAAGCTGAAAGGCCTGCAAACACATCATCAGTTGAGAACAGTGTCCATGTTGGGAATGAACAACCGCTGCAACAAAATTCGTCAACCATAAATGAAACTAGTCAGAATGCGTTAAGGCGTGGTGCTCTGGGTTTTGTTGCTTCTGCTGCGAGTGCTTTTGATGCTGCAAAGGACATAATGGAGGCTCTTAGAAGCAAACACACTAATTTGGCTAGTGAACTTGAGGTGATTCCTATGCTAGGTTTTATGCTAACAATCAAATTCAGCATGTATGTTATGCTATGACATTGAACCCGTTTATATATTTTTCGTCGAAAAGGGTAAAAGAGTTGCAACAACTCGATGAAGCCAGAAAAATTATTGTCCAGTTAATGTTTGAATGCACAAGATGGGTTGCCAGTATTACATTTCATTTACTGTAGTTTTCCTTGCTGTAGCAAACTACATGGTCTAATTTAAATTTCTGGTTTGCAGGTCTTGCTTACGGAAATAGGTTCACGGTTTGTTACCTTGCCAGAGGAAAGGCTTCTTGCAGTGGTTAATGCACTGCTCCACCGTTGTTACAAGTACCCAACTGCCACTACAGCGGAGGTTCCTCAATCTCTGAAAAAGGAACTGTCTGGGGTTTGTAGGGCTTGCTTCTCTGCTGATGCGGTGAATAAGCATGTTGATTTTGTGAGAGAGTACAAGCAGGAGTTTGAACGTGATCTAGATCCAGAAAGTACTGGTACCTTCCCTGGCACCCTTTCAGAACTTACTGAGCGATTGAAACACTGGAAAAATGTTCTTCAGAGTAATGTTGAGGACAGGTTTCCTGCTGTCTTGAAGCTTGAAGAAGAGAGCAGGGTGTTGCGTGACTTCCATGTTGTTGATGTAGAGGTTCCTGGACAATATTTCTGTGATCAGGTTAGCAATGTAGTTTGGCTTTGCACTGTGGCTAATCAGACTCTTTGTATATGATTTGGATTATAGGATTTCATTAGTGATGCTAATTTATGCTATTGCAATAGTTTTTCCTCGAATGTTTATCTGGCAACTAGCTTAAGTAATTGATTCGACTTTTATCTCGAGTCTATTGATGATCTTTTTTTTTTCTTTTATGAAACCAATTCCAGGAAATTGCACCAGATCACACAGTGAAGTTAGATAGGGTTGGGGCTGATATTCCTATTGTTAGAAGGCATGGAAGCAGTTTCCGACGCCTGACTCTGATTGGATCTGATGGCTCTCAACGCCATTTTATTGTTCAGACATCTTTGACTCCTAATGCCAGAAGTGATGAACGTATACTGCAGCTTTTCCGAGTTATGAATCAAATGTTTGATAAGCACAAAGAATCAAGACGGCGCCACATAAGTATTCACACTCCAATTATCATTCCTGTTTGGTCCCAGGTAATGAAAATTTCTGTTGATAGTTATTTCCTGGAGTTAAAATTGAACGTGTTATATAATGAACTTCTGGAGGGTTCCAGCAAATGAACTATGATATGTAACATCTTCGTGGCACATCAAATGGGCGGTTGGGCACCAATTGTTTGTTTATTTATTTGCCAGCCAGCAAGTACATTGAAATTCACAGCACCCCTAGTTCTAATTACAATTTGGTGCATAAACAGGTTCGCATGGTAGAAGATGATTTGATGTACAGCACTTTTCTTGAGGTGTATGAGAACCATTGTTCAAGGAATAACAAAGAGGCAGATCTCCCGATTACCTACTTCAAGGAGCAGTTAAACAAAGCAATATCTGGCCAAATATCACCGGAGGCAGTAGTAGAGCTCCGCCAACAAGCTTATATTGAAATAACAAGAATTCATGTGACTGAAGGCATTTTCACCCAGTACATGTACAAGACCCTGTTGAGTGGCAACCATTTGTGGGCTTTTAAGAAGCAATTTGCAATACAGTTGGCCCTTTCAAGTTTCATGTCTTTCATGCTTCAAATAGGAGGGAGGTCCCCAAACAAGATATTATTTGCTAAAAACACTGGGAAAATTTTCCAAACAGATTTTCATCCTGCATATGATGTGAATGGAATGATTGAGTTTAATGAACCAGTACCTTTCCGGCTAACAAGGAACATGCAAGCCTTCTTCTGTCATTTTGGAGTTGAAGGGCTTATTGTGTCTGCAATGTGCGCTGCAGCACAGGCTGTGGTTTCACCTAAAGTAAGTTTTAATTAATAAAAGAGCATTTTATTAAAGAAATAATTCTTTCTTGCTGATGGTAACCTGATTAAACTTTTCCTATGATGAAGCAATCTAATCACTTATGGCATCAATTGGCGATGTTTTTCCGTGATGAGCTGTTGTCATGGTCTTGGAGAAGACCGCTTGGGATGCCTATGGGGCCTGTTGGTGGAGGGGGTAATATGAATCCTGTTGACTTCAAACATAAGGTCACTGCAAATGTTGACCATGTTGTCAACCGGATCACTGGAATTGCTCCTCAGTTTATTTCTGAAGAGGTAAATATTGTTTCAAATTTCATGAAAGCACTTTATATTTTGTAACGTTTTCAATTAATTTCGAACTTATTATTGGTTTCGTATAGGATGAAAATACAATTGAGCCGCCCCAGTCGGTGCAGAGGGGGGTGAGTGAGTTGGTTGAAGCTGCTTTGACATCAAGGAACTTGTGTATGATGGATCCAACATGGCATCCCTGGTTTTGAACTTTATATATATACCCTCACAAAAGCATAGGACAGGACAGGAAATGCTAATCTCATCTTATTTGGAATGTCAATTTTACTGTAAATTTAGTAATGTACATATGTTTGCTGCCAGTTGACATTTTGATTGTGGGAACCATACCATACCATACCTTATTGTAATTTCAACAGCAATGCTTAATTTTATTGTCCGTTTTATGCCTCATAATTTGGCTTTTATCTAAATTTATTAATAAAGTAATTGTTTTTCCGAGACATAATTCTCATGATACATACAAGGAGACCTAAATTCTTTCCATTTGTGAGCTTTAAATTCTTCCATTTGTAATTAATTTTTGTTTAAATTAATTAATTAAAATTGAAAATTCTTTCCATTTATAATTAATTTTTGTTTAAATTGACCATATTATCATTATTCTCATTTATGAATGATGCCCATAGTTATTTTTATTATGAAGTTTACGCTCCAATTACTTGAAATTATATAAACTAAAAGTAAATTTAAACTGAAATTAATTATTGGATATTGGTTTGTAAAAATTAATAATTATCACTTATCAATTTGGTATATAATCTCATAATTAAAATTAACAAGTTATTTTTATTTAACTTACAGAAATTAATTTGTGTTCCACTTTAACTAACTAATCCAAATTAGGGACATAAATTGGTTGAAAAATGGATAAAGTTGATATTAAATGTAAGTTGAAGTGGTTATATTAAACATTTTCCCTATTTTTTTAATTATAAGAATTCCAATTACCAATCACCAAATAAAATAAAAAATGTAAAGTAATCGGAGGAACTGTACGTTATATAACCGGAGACGACTCCTAACGGCTAGTTTTTTTCTTTTATAGAATTTTCTTTTAATTCCGCAAACGTGCGAATCATCTACACTCGAGCGTGCGCTCTAACGGTCATATGACCGTTTAAATCTCTCCAACTTAATTGCGCTTTTATAAACCCTGCTTTCATTCAAAATATTTTAACTTTATCTTTTCACTTTCGCTTTCTGTGTTTTCTGCAAAATTCAAATTCATATTCTAAGCTTGTTGTTCTTGTTCTTCAATGGAGACTCCATCATCAACGACTAAAAGAGTCACAAGATCCCAGACACTTGCTGCTCTTAACTCTAACAATAACAACATTCCCATCTCAAGTAAGTTTTTTTCCCCAATTACCATGTTTCTGATTAATTGAATTTAGTGTCTGTTAGTTTTAAAAGATAGAATCTTATTGGGTGGGTATTTGTAGGGAAAGTTGAAGATTCAGAGCAATCAAGAAAATCAAGAAGTACAATTCAAAAGCAAGATCGATCTGCACTAATTGATATAACCAATGATTCCCCAATTGTTGGACTTGCTATGGAAAGCTTGGAGACTCCATTATCAGCCATAGCAAAGCAAAGAAGTTTTAATAAAGTAAAGAACTATAACGGTACACCTGGTTCTGGAGAAGCATTGCTTAGAGGTCAAGTGAAAACCCTATTGCAGAAGGTTGAAGAAGAAGCTGAACTGTCAAAACTTTCATTAGAGAGTCGTCCTTTTCTCAAAATTCAAGGATTTGCTGCTTCCCCTATGGGTCTTCTTGCCCCAACTCCTGCTAATACACCACAAATCCCTAATTTCTCTGGTGATGATCAAATTGCTATTGGTAACTCTGTTACACCCTTGCCTGTGATTGAAGAACAATTGAAGATTTGTCAGGTTTGATTTTGCCTTTTTCCTTCAATTCTTTTTTCTTTATTTTCTGGTCTTTCTTCAATCTATAAAAATTAAATCTTGAAATGCTTTATCTTTTCTTCAATTTGTGAGATCGGAAACCATAATTTCAAATCCAATTTCTTTTGTTAAGGGAAAAAAATTATGAATTTGATGTCCTTTGAAAATATTATTTCCTTGTATGCTTAAATACCCGAAATAACATCTTTATTACTAATAATATAATGCCATTTTTATTTTATGGGTTCCTGGGAAAATGATTAAAACAATGAATGGCATTGGAAAATGCAGTTGGTGAGCGAGATATTTGAAGGGAAGAAAGAAGAGAGCACCATTGAATCACAGAAGAGCCTAACAAGATCATTACTGTTAGATTTCTCAGAAAAATCAGAAATTTCTGATGCTTCATTTTCAGAAGAGTGTTTATCTGAAGTGACCACTTGCAGCAAAGGAGAAAACAAAGTATCGCCAACAAAAGATGATTCTGATTGTGCCTCTAATTGGTCTGTTCAAGTTAATGCAAGCACACATGATGAAGAAGAAGATGATGATGATGAAAATTACTGCTATGAAGATGATGATTATTATGCAGAAGAAGAAGAAGAAGAAAATGATGATGAATTAGTGGATGCTTTATGTGAAGGAATTGGAAAGATTAGTGTAAGCGAGAAAATGGCAGCTGATAAGTTCGAAGGGAAGCATATAAGGTTTGATTACAATAGTGATGATGAGATTGATCAAGAACAAGAAATAGAAGAAGTAATAATGGATTCTTCTTCTTCTCCAAGTATTCTACACTTGAAGGGTTTGCCAACTCCAAAAGGGAAGCATCTCAGGTTTAACATGGAAGAAGAAGAAGAAGAAGAAGAATCAGCAGATTGATTCAGGGTTTTGTTTTGAAGGTTTTTAATCTTTTAATCAGTGTCTCTGCCTCATGACACTAACTACATTTGGTTTAAATTTGGATTATTTTGCTCTTTTTTTTCATTTATCTGGGATTTGGTTGATTGATACTGGGATTTTTTGATGATCACACTCATACATAATCTGTTCTGTTTTAATGGGAATGATCAAAGATTCTTTCTTGCCATTGTGTTTTTTATTCTTTCTTTCTTCTTCTTAACCAACAAATTACAACCAACAATAACAAATTTCTTCTTCTCAACATGTTCAAAAATAAAATAAAAATTAAGGACATTTGCGAGTGCTATTATGAGTAGTAAGAGAAGCATAGCAAGGGCAAAGTTCATAGTTGCCAAAAGTGCCAGGAGGCACACATTTGCATTTCACACAGCAACTCCCACATGATCTTTTGCAAAGATTTGGCCTTTTTGATAATTTGCATCTTCCTTTGCATGCTTCTCCACAATCTATACTGCTTGCTGCAGGGCCTGAGGCTGCTGCTGAAGGTGCAGGTGCCAGTGCTATTCCTCCCTCCTTTTCTTGAGCTTCTGAAAAATGCAAGAGTACTATTAGAGACACAAGAAGAAGAGAAGCAGTAATGTTTCTTGAGAATGCCATTTTTGTTGGGATGGTTAGTATGAGAAGAAAAGACAGGTTCTTTACTTATTTTATAGATAGCAAAAGTAAGAGACGAAGTGAGGTGGAAATTGCTATTCTCTTCCCCAAACCCAACATTGCCAGACTGGAGTGTAGAAAAGACTGAAAGGAAATGATAATATGCCATTTTCTTTTAGATTTTTTGTTTTTCAAGCAAAGTATACAAGACAGTGTGGACTGCAATTTTTATTTCCCCAGATGTGTTAAGTTGTTGGTGCTGCACATGACCCTGCCAGGAACCTCAATATATTATTATAAAGGGAAGAAACACAGCTGGTCAAATTGATTAGATTCTGATAGTTAGTGCATTATTGTTTCTTGACCATTGATCCTTGTCTGTCCCTTCAGTGCAAAATTCTATTAACTACTCCCATTATATGAATTAGTTTTGAGCTATGCATTTCTGTAACATTAATGGGAATAGAAATAATTTAATATTGTTTACAAATATGTAATTAATTTCACCTGATAAATTCATTTCATTCTGCCAGGGGTTGACTCACCGTAGGACGTACTTCAAGCTGGCGGATGAGTGACGGTGTTTGGAGCTCCAGCGGAGTTAGTAGCAGAGCCAGCTCAACTGGGGTCAAAAATATTTATGCATTGCAGTTGTCAAATTTTAATGAGTTCAAACTCACTATTTACACACTGTTTATCATTGTTTACCTACTGTTTACAGTCCAAAAACAAAATGGTTTGACGAGGGAAAGATCGGAAAAAGGCTTTTTTCACAATTTTAAAAACCTTTTGCCCGTTTTGTTAAAAAAAATTAAAATTAAATGAATATCGGTATCATAAATAAAAAAAGAGCCTAATTCTATATATTTTCAAAAAATAAGTTATCTTTTTTATTTTAGTAGCTAAAAAATAACTAAGCCTTAAACTTATTTTTTGGGGATAATATCAGAAAATGCCCAATTTTTCAGTCTGAAAATAACTTTTAACCTAATTATATATTTTTAGAAGGGCTGTATTTTAATTTTAACATATTGGTTTTGTTTATAATTGTTTATAATTGAAAATGGCTATTTTGCAATTTATTTTTAAAAGATATGAACTTTTTTTTAAAATATAATAAAATTTAGTGTATTATTTACAACAAACAGGATGTATGAATATAATCAACAATTTTGATCAAAATATTAATTTGGCCAGTGAAAGTTTTCAAAAGCAAATAAGGCCACTTATCCTTAATAAGGAATTCTTTAGAAAAATGTTAATTAAAATAAATAAAAAAAATAAAAACAAAATTGAAAGAGAAACAACAATGAATAAACAAAGAAACTATCCTGCAACCCCACTACCATAGCTTTCTGTCGCCACTCATCCTACCTTGCAGCCGACCATCGAACAAAGGATATTGATCGATAACTTAGATGCTAATGAGTTTTTAGAACCATTATCATCAATGTTAAATGGTTTGAAGCAAGTCAAAATTGCGACAAGATCTCAGTCGCTCTCAAAAAATTGCGGAGAGGATTTTATAGAACCCGATTCCTTTGCAAATGATAAAAAATCGAACAACTTTATGTGGCTTGATTGTTTCTATCGAGTAAATGGTCAACATCGAGCTTTTTGCCAATTGTTGTCAAGTTTCAAAATGGTTTCTTTCAATCGCGATTCCAATTCCAATTGTGGTGGTATCCGTCATGATTTGGACAGGCAAAGGAAATTCAAGATGATTTCAGTGAGAATCAGGTGGAATCCATGAGTTTTTTTAGTGAGTTTCAGTCGAAAATTATGAAGGTTGTCTTGCTAGAATCAGCTATGAAGCATCACCGAAAATATGTTAACATTTGGGCAAGCTTAGTATATGCCATAATTTTTATTGGAATGGACATTGATATTATGTTAACATTTGGGCAAATTTAGTATATGCAATTAATTCATTACAATTAATTGTCCAACAATCCCTTAAGTCTTTTCTTATTCATTGCAATTAATTCATTGTGTTTAGGTTGTTGAGTGAGTTTTAAAATTCATTTATTGACTTGTAAAGGTCTGTGAGTTAACATTGAAAACTCTAAATTTGGTATAAGTTTAAAAAACATCATTGTGATCAAGTTGTTTTGATTAGTGAAATCCAATTCTTGAAAGAATCAGATAAGTGAATGTATGATTGATTAATATCGGAACCACTGACCACTATAAACTTCTTCTTCATCTTTCTTTCTCTTATACCCTTGAAATTTTTTATTCGTCAACTAATTCATCCCTTCTTAGTCGGTAATAGGATATTTTAAGGTTAATTGTGATGCTATCCTGTTTATGGAGAAAGGTATATATGGTCTTGGCTTTGCAATTGGAGACCAAAAGGGGAAGCTGATTGCCACAGGTACTAAAGTTAGCAATGGCCTTCGTTCTATAGAAGAGATAAAAGTCGAGGCTATTTTGTTTACTCTTAATTAAGGTTTTTTAAAATACTTCATATAAAAATAATTAATGTTTTTTTTTTTTTTAAAAAAAAAATTCTTCTTAATTAATGTTAATTAAAGATAATTAAATTAAAGTTAGGGATGGGTGGTAGGTGGGAAGGGTAGGTACAAGCCTTGAAAGCCATGATTCCACGTAAATAATTCACTTTCGCAACCCCAATACGCATCCATTGCTCCCATATTTGCCAACCAAACATCTACTTCATATTATTCATAATATTCAATATTTTTTGTTTTTATTACAAATATTCATATTAAAATGTCACATAATACGTCTTTTTTTCTGGTAAAAATCAATATTTTATTGGTAATAAATAAAAATTTATGGAGCACTTTCTCAAATTTTAAAAAATAAATTTAACCATTAGTAGTATCATAAAAAAAAATAATTTTATTTATTTTTTTGAGAATAAAAAAATAATTTTATTTATTTAATTATTCAAATATTAGAAGTTATTCAACAGCTGTTTTTATGATCATTTTAATATATTTTACTTTTTTTATAACTATATTCATCCTAATTATAGTTGTTCCATTATTGAAAAAATTATCAAAATTGTAATAAATATTATTTTTTCACCACTACCTTAATTTTCATAATTCGATTTCTTTTTATTATTACATTAAGAACACTTACCTACCCATTGTTTTAGTAGCATTTACATTTTTATAACTTTCTGCATATTAATTAAACATTAATATTGAAAGGTTGACCACTTAACTAATTAAATTTTAAAAAAACCGGTGACTAAAAGGTCTAATAATCAATTCAAATCGAGCGATTAATATTTTTACTTATTTTTAGTGAGAAAAAATTTTCGTCTACACCCAGTACACGGAAAATTTTCATACACCAAACCAATCATGTTTAAGAATTTTAAAATTTTTAGACTATATTAATATTTCTTTGCTCAGTATATTGTCATAAATGTCTTTAATTAATTATTTTTCTAATTGCCTATTGGTTTAGTGTATTGCACCGATGTAAGTAAGTAGTTGTCGATTAATGAGTTTAAATGTCAACTATTTAATATGTAAACTATCATTATAGACACTTAACTTTGGTTTGGTGTATTCCCTAATCTTGTTTTCCTTTTTGTTTTGTAAGTTTTCATTTGTCTAAATTTTAAGAAATAAGCAGAAATGTCGAAGGAGTTCTGCATAATATATATATATATATATATATATATATATATATATATATATATATACTCTTATAAATACTAATATATGTATCCGAGTATATATATTATTTTTTATATATTTGGATATATATCATGAACAATTTTGAATTTTTTTATAAAAATATATTATTCTATTAATTTTTAGAAATATATGTAAATTTATTAATTGTACTATAAAATATATGCTATTTCCTTAAAGCTCCCTTAAATAATTATAAAAATTTAATGCTAAAATCTCGTCAAAATAATTGAACGTTGAAATGCCAAAAATTAATGTAGAAAAAGATCAAGTAGTAAAAAGTTGTATTTCAAATTTGTAATTTTTTTATTTATATTGTTATTTTTTGAAATTGCAATCTTTTTAATTAATGGAGTATTTTCTATTTATGAAAAATATAAATAATAATTTTTATCATTTTAAACATTTAATACGGTTCAATGGTGGTAAAATAAAATGAGTGAATTTAAATAAAATAACAAACGTAAATTAACATTTTCAAAATAAGTAGGAGGAATTTTATTTTTTTTAGTATGAAATAATTATAAATAAAAAATACAGTAATCCGATATGAAAAAAAAAATAAAAGTTTTATAATAAAATTTTTAATTATAACATAATTAATTTAATATAATTAATAAAATATCCTTTAAAAAAATAAAATAAAGCATAAAAAGCTCCACCACCATCTCCATAATCTGCACCACCCCCACAATTTCCTCACCGGCATCATCATCAAACTCCTCTACAACTCTGTGGTAGTCTATTTGGCTTGTTTCGATTGGAGTTAACGTTGTGGCGGCGGCTGCTCGCCAGAAAAAATCTATGTGTGATGAAGAAGAACGGCAGAGTGGTAGTGGAATCGAGGGAGGAAGATCCTAACTTTGAAATGAGTTTCTTTCTTTTGTTTATTATTCTGAAAATTCAAACTCTAAAACCATTTTTCTTTTTATTTTTAAATAAATTTATTTTCAAAAATGTTGAAAGTTTATTTCTGAAAAATGGTGGTTGAAAAACGGTGGTTGGAAGTGGAAGAAAATAAAAATAATTAATTTATTTCGAAAAATGGTCGATTGAAAATGAAAGAAAATAAAAGAAAATAAATTTATTTTCTGGCAGCCAATAACCCTAAATGGCAATGATACAAAAGGAAAAAAAATTTCTGGTGACCAATTGTTGCGGCGACGGTGATACTAAGACATGAGACAATTGAGAAAATAAAAAGAAATAAATTTATTTTCAACAGCTAATTTAAGAAATAAAAAGAAAAAACTTATTTTCAAACGCCTAATTTGAAAAAATAAAAATTATAATATATTAATAAAAAATGTTATAAAAGTAACTAAAATAAAAAATTAGTATTTACTTAAAGGCATATACTACAATTTTCCGTTTAACAATGCTCATAAATTTATTCTATTATTATTTTTAAATTTATTTTATTTTAACTTAAAAGCTAATTGATCCTTTTGTTTGAATTTTTTTTTAACTTATAAGTTATATATTTTTATATAAGCAGAAAAGCACTGATTATCAATAAACACTTTTTTAAAGGGAAAAGAGAAGGGTAAAATTAATCAACGGCTAAAAATGGTTTAAACTTTAAAGAAAAAAAGGTGAGAAGAGAAAAGAAGGTGAGAAGAGAAGGGTAGGCATCCGAAGGTCTATTTTTGGTGGATGATGAACCAATGACTAGTTGTAGGACCAAACTGGTTAGGTAATCATTTATAATGATATATGTAACTCACGTGACTCCACTTAAGGTGTGCGAGACTGGTTCTAGTATGGTTTTTTTTAATAACATTTTTCGATGTCGATTGACCGATTTTTTGAGTGATTTTTTTCAGAACAACATGATCGATTTCGGTTTCAGTATTGTTTCTAATTTTTCGATTTTAATTTCGGTACAGGCCTTAATTTTTTAGTTTTGATTTCATATTTAATTTCAAAAAAATTATATAATTTTTAATCAAAATGAATCTTATATTTAAATTATTACTAATTTAGCAACTAAATTATTTTAACCTTACAACAAAAATAATAAATCATAATAATCGAAATCAAGATTTCAATTCTAAATATTTCGTAACCAATAAAAATAAGATTTAAACTTCATGATACAAACTAATAATAATTTTTAAAGTTTAAATTATGATATTGTATCTTTTAGGGAAAAATGCAACATTATTTTATAATATATACTATCATTATTATTTAGTATATAGTATTTTTATTTTTAATTATAACCAGTTTTTTGGTACCGATTTCAGTTCGGTCGGTTCCTTTAGGTTTCAAGTCCATCTTTGATAATCTTTTGGTTCCATTCTAGTTCGTTTCTTGCAAAAGCGATTTTTTGTCGATATAATTTAAAATTCTTTCAATCTTATTCAGGTAAAAGGAAAAATGACTGCCGTTACAGCTAGTTAATTTTCGGTAACTTTCGCTGAAAAAGTAAATCAGTATTTGTCAATATTTATCAGCATTTATCAATAATAAATTATATTTTAAAAAATTGATAAATATTAAATTATATTGATTGATATTATTTAAGATATTGACATATACTGATAATTATTGATTTTATTTTTCGGTGAAGGTCATTGGAAACTGTCAAGTTGTGGCGGTGACCATTTTTCAGCTACTTGATGTAATTTAGAAGAATTCTAAATTATATGATAAATATTGATTTTTAATTTTTCTATTAAAATCGCCAGAAACCATGTAGCCGTGACTTCTAAATTTTTCTAATTATATTTATGGAAATTGACATATGTTATATAGATATATATACGTAAAACAAAGAGGGGTCTTCAAGAACATCTTTTGGCACTTAATCTATGTAGATTTTCTTTCTAATCAATGCATGGGTACATTCCATGAACAATGTACGGTTTAGTAACAATGATTATGTTCAAAAACAATTAAAGACGAGAAGAATAATGTCCTTACAAACATGTGATTAAGGTACTAATAATGCCAATAAGTAGTAATTAGTGGTGTCGCAAACAAATAAATTTTGTTTTTTTAAAGAGAAAAAGCAACTATATTTAATAAATAGACTATAATTAATAATATAAGCAGTTTGCTAAATTAAACGTAATTTCCAAGTTTATTTCTAAAATTAAAAATATAAAAATTACCGCAAAATAATAATGACAATTGATAAAAAAAATAAAAAATAAATAATTTCTTTAAATCCTATTCTAGAAGTAGTAGTAGGGGTAGATTTGGAAAATATTTTTCATATCACGAGGTAATGTGTTAGTTGCACAGCTACCACCATATCTCCCTTTCCTTTCTCCTACCTCCTTCAATTTCGCTAAATATATACTCTTTCTTTCCTTTTCTGTTAAAATAAACACCATTTTCTCTTTAAATTTTCTCTCTAACCAAACACATTCAAAATGGCTCCTTCTACTCTCACCGCTCTGTCAGAGGAGAAAACTCTTCAAGCCAGTTTCGTCCGCGACGAAGATGAGCGCCCTAAAGTCGCCTACAACGAATTCAGTAATGTAATTCCGGTGATTTCTTTGAATGGAATCGAAGGGGAAAGAAGAGCTGAAATTTGTAAAAAAATTGTTGAAGCTTGTGAGGATTGGGGGATTTTTCAGGTGATTGATCATGGTGTTGATTCTAAGCTTATTTCAGAAATGACTCGTCTTGCTAAAGAGTTTTTCGCTTTGCCGCCGGAGGAAAAACTCCGGTTTGATATGTCCGGTGGTAAGAAAGGCGGTTTTATCGTCTCTAGCCATTTACAGGTACGTTATTATTTGTTTGTTACCCCGTTTTACTCTTTTCTTTTCGTGGAAACTGTTATGAAAAATTCTACAATAGTCCGGGTAATTCGTATGAAAGTACAAATCAACCCTTCAATTTTGGTTTAGACTTCAATTTAGTCCATAACTTCCACTTTAATTTCGTTGATTGAATTGAAAAATCTTTTTTTAAAAAAAAAAAAAATTCTCTCTCTCTTAAATATCTTATCTTCGAGTAAATATCTATTTTTTAAAACATTTTTTTTTCCTAAAATTGTATTAAATTATGTATTTTTTTAAAAGTTGAGGATTGTTTGATGATGTGTCACAATTATAATCAATCAAGATTTATGTGTAATTTTGAACATTTTAATTTTAAAATATTTGTATTTAATAATATATAATAAAGACCTTTCATATTCTCTTAACCAATAATAATTAATATAATAAAGACTTGTATTTAATCTATTTTATTATTGTTTTATAAATTTTATTTTCATAAATTGATTAAAGTAATAATTACTTTATTTAATTTGATTTTTTGAATTTTTAGCAACAAAAATATAAACGGTTAAAAATATATAGTCTTATTCAATATATGATACTATATGAAATGTTATTTTAATTTATAAATATGTTTAAATTTATTTATAATAGATATAAAAAATAATAATCAATAATTTTTTATTAATAAAATGATGTAATCGGATCGTAGTTAGCATTTAATAGTTCAGTCATCTAGATCTATCGCTAGTTTTATGTCAACATAGAACTAAAAAAGACTTTTATACCTACTTAAATGATATTTTTTAGGGTGCTTTCAAAAAAAAAAAAAATTAGAGAATTTAAACAGTAGAAACCAGAAAAAAAAATTGAAATATAGAAGAAATGAATACTTATGCAAGTTTAAGTTGCGAACTTAAAGTTTTGCAAGATCATATTGCAAAGCTGATCATATTGTAAAGCTTTTCATGTGTCAACTTTCAACCGTTCGCTAACTTCATTTTCGCAATTTAATTGTGCGAAAGTAAACTTGTTTCGCAATATGAATTGTACATCATATTCTTCTGCAAAATGGTATTGTGTAAGGACTAGCTCATGTCCAAGTCTGAATTCGAGTATTTTTTTTGATAAATGACTGATATTTTTTATACCAAAACATCATAATAGTCCAAAATATATTAATTTCTCCTTTACATTTTAAGGGTCCCTTCTCCTTTTTTACATTTATTAATTACATATAAAATTTAGAAAAAAATAAGGCAAATTTAACTAAATTCCCTTATAATTTGGGTTATTTTGAAAAAAAGTGTTTAAATTTTTAGGTAACTTAAATATAAAAGTATTATAGAAAAAAAAAAAAATTTGTTCTAAACTAGTCCTTTTAGGTGGAAAAATAAAAAATATACAACTATATAAATAACTTAAAGTGGAATGGTTGGAATATTTCTCCAAAAAAGCTAAAGAGATTTATTTGTTTGTTTCTAAAACTAAAGGGACCTAAATCATTTATTAGGCCAACTCAGGGTAAAATTATATTTACGTTTCAGGGAGAAGCAGTACAAGATTGGAGAGAAATAGTGACATACTTCTCATACCCACTTAGGACAAGAGACTATTCAAGGTGGCCCGACAATCCTAAGGAATGGAGAGCAGTAACTGAAGAATACAGTGAGAAATTAATGGGACTTGCTTGTAAGCTTCTTGAAGTTCTATCAGAAGCAATGGGATTAGAGAAAGAGGCCTTAACCAAAGCATGTGTGGATATGGACCAAAAAGTTGTGGTCAATTACTATCCAAAATGTCCTCAACCAGACCTCACTCTTGGCCTCAAACGCCATACTGATCCAGGCACTATTACCCTTTTGCTTCAAGACCAAGTTGGTGGTCTTCAAGCTACTAGAGATAATGGAAAAACTTGGATTACAGTTCAGCCTGTTGAAGGTGCTTTTGTTGTTAATCTTGGAGATCATGGTCATGTGAGTTTAATTTAGTCTTTTTCTTATTTCAGGGTAATTAATTTGTTACATTTACAGTGAGTATATTGACTGTATTTATTTACTGTGAGGGATGCAGTTTCTTAGCAATGGAAGATTCAAGAATGCAGACCATCAAGCTGTGGTGAACTCGAATTGTAGCAGATTATCTATAGCCACATTCCAAAACCCAGCACCAGAGGCAACAGTTTATCCACTCAAGATAGAAGAGGGAGTTAAGCCAGTGCTTGATGAGCCGATCACATTTGCTGAGATGTATAGGAGGAAGATGAGCAAAGATCTTGAGCTAGCCAGGCTCAAGAAGTTGGCCAAAGAACAGCAAGCTAAGGACTTGGAGAAATCCAAATTGGAGGGGAAAACTATAGAGGAGATATTTGCTTGAATTTCATGTCATTATTGTTATAATAATGCCTTCTTTATTTGCTTATTATGTGTAAGTTTTCTTTTCATTCTATTACCTCTATGCATTTTAAGGCCAAGTGTCTTACCCTTTGTTAGTATAGCAAATGCAATGAAATAAAGATTTTTTCTGAAAATAAGTGTTTCACTCGCAATTTTATCTATCATTAAAAAAATATTTATTTTTCGTCTTCGATTTTACAGTATTCCGCTTTTTTTTTGCCTCCCAAAAAAGATCTATTTGGCACAAATGAAAATTAATCTGGATGTGAATTGAAAATTAATCTGGATGTGAATAAAATTTAAATGTGTCTGTCCATAATTGGCTTTAAAATAATAATAAAAAAAAAAAATTAAGTTTCAATAAATTAGCTTTAAAATATTTTTATTTAATTATTTTTTGTTTATGGTTGGTTTAAATTAGTCCCATTATTTTATTTATTTTGTTATATTTTATCTTTAATAAACGAATGATAAACTGAGTTTAAACATTATGGTATTTTTAGGAACTTGTATGTGATTTCTTCAGCTTTTCAAATTGAAATCATATTTTTAAGTTCTTAGGTTTCAAATTAAAATTAAAATTTTATGATTTTTTTTTTCTGTAAACATATTTGAATACAGAAAAAACACATGTTAAAGTTATTCTTTCTGAAACATACATTTTGCATTCTTTATATATTCCATAATTTTCTTACGTTGATTTTTTAAGTTGTATTTAAAGTTTTCCTAATAATTATAGAAGGCCTCTTCTTGGTTGGCTTTATTGCTGCAAAATGCTAATCATAAGATGAATGGCAACAAACAATGAGTAGTAGTAAAGACTGATATGGTGCAGTGGTCTGGTGATGGTGATGCGGTTTTGTGGACTGCTCCTGGTTCCAGGATGTTTTGCTGTTTCTATCTTAGCTTCGGGTCAGTTTGGTTGTGTGTGATCAGTGGGGTGGTTGTCGTGCAGGGAAGTCGATTATTCTACCAAGCATGAATGACCCCAACATTTGGGGAAGTGTTATGCATTTGTCTTATAGTCTGTGTGTATCAACACATTACATATGGACTTCCTCTTTTCCACTGTTTCTGAGATCATTAAAGTTCCTATCAACCAATACATTGTCGTTCCTATCAAATGACACTCTATTTATCCTTTCAATTGGGACCAAGCTTGAGAGGCTCCGAGGAGAGACTGGACAGTTGAAAAGCAAGAGAGATAGATAGCAGCAGTTGATTGATGAAGCTAAACGAAAAGGTGATGAGATTTATGATAATGTTAATGCTTGGCTTGTCATGTAGACAAAGCTATTGATGAGGCTGACCAGCTCATGGATGGAAAAGCCTTAGAAGTAAATGACAAGTGTTTTCTTGGAATGTGTCTCAATTTGAAAGTGCGGTACTGGCTCAGCAAGAAGCCTCATAAAGAAGCTCCAGCAATCAATGAGCTTCGCGAAGAATGAGGACTTTGATTCCCTATAGTCCTCCTCTGAAGCAGATGATTGCCCCAGCTGTGTATTCTCGTGAATAAGGGTTGTGATTTTAAACCAAATAATGGATGCACTAAAAAGTTCTAATCAGAACGTGATTGGGATGTATGGCATGGGAGGGATGGGCAAGACCACCCTAGCTAAGGAGGTCCATCGACAGGCGCAAGAGGATAAGTTGTTTGATGTTGTGGGTTTTTTGTTGTATCTCAAACACCAGAGTTTAAAAGGATTCAGTTAGAGATTGCTAAAGTTCTAGGCCTTGATCTTAAATGTGTGGGCATGTTAGTTAGAGCTAATAAGATATACGAGCAATTGAAGAAGTAAAAGAAGATGCAAGAAATAGAGTGTTGACACTCATTGACACCCTTAAAGCAGAGTGCTTATTGCTAAGTGGTGATACGGAGGGGTATGTAAAAATGCACGATCTTGTTTGCGACACAGCTGTCTCTATCTTGTTTGCGACACAGCTGAATTGAGGGAATGGCCGGACAAGGATTGCACCATGATTTCGTTGCCTTACTGCAACATTCATGTCCACACGCAACACTTCTCTTACTCTTCGCTAAAGATCTTTCCTTGAGAATGTCTGATTCATTTTTTGAGGGGAGTAAAAAGCTCAAAGTATTGGATGTTAGTGGAATTTGTTCTGAGTTTATGCCTTCATCACTTAGTTTGTTATCAAATCTCCACACCTTGTGTTTACATGAATGCAAGTTAGATGACATAACTATCATTGCAGAGTTGAAGCAGCTATGGGTCCTCAGCTTGTCGGGCTTTAATGTTGTTATTAAGCTTGCAGTCACTAGAAGAACTGTACATGAATAGCTTTGCTTGGTTGAGGGAAAGAGTTAGCTTTGCTTGGAGATTTCAAGGAAGTAATGCAACCCTGGTGGAGTTGTTAAACTTGTCTAAGTTGACTACTCTAATATGATACTGAAAGATTTATTCTTTAAACTTAATCAATTGCGAAGCTATAAAATACTCATCGGCTCCTCGGAGAGTTTGCATCAGACACTCCACCATCGTATTTTTCTATAGTAAAAAACGTACCATTCCACTTGAAAAGTAATGATGGAGTGTCTGATACAAACATATTAAAAATTTGATCTAATTTTTGTTGCTCTTTTGCCATGAACTTAAGGTTGCTTTTCCTAACTTGGAAATTTTGGAACTCCCCTACATGAAGGCAAATTCTTTCTGCAAGCTGAAAATGAATTCATGAGTATCATCACGCTCATCTCTAGTTTACTAGTTGAGGTTGTGACGCAGGTCATAAAGTACATTTATAACTTTGACGATAAGCTCTCTGCAGAACGTTGTTGAGTTTTAATTGATGATTTGATAATCTAATAAAATGTTGAATATTAAAAACAATATTTATATTGTTTTTAATGTCTTTGAATAATATGATTTTCAAATTATTGCTTAAAAGTATGTTGTACACCACCGAGTTTTTATGTTCAACATCGGTTGTTTTTTATGCACATAACAAGTTTTTTAAGTTGACTTTTTTCTCTCAATTTTTTACAGTTTAATCAGCGCAATCAATATTAATCAGTCTGAAATCATGAACTTATTTTTGTTGCAACCACTTATGAATATATTATCTTTGTCAAAAGTTCCCTTTGAAATGACATTTAATTTGCCAATAATTCAGAGTATAATAAGCAATTAAAGATTTCTTGAAAGGTGGTTCAAAGCTTGTTGCTTATGCTGCTTTAAATATTGTAGTGCGACTTGTTCCTCATAGGTAGACATGTAATATAATGCTATTAATGCAATGCTAGAAAATTTAGCAACGGGAATGGAAAGCCATTTAGCTTCTAAAATTGGTAACAGAGGATACTATAGAACGGTATTCGTTACGAACCGACTGTTTTTGTTGCTAAAAATATTTAAAGACAAGGTATTAAACACTGTTACTATTCCGTTTCTAATTCTTTTTAGCGACAGAACCTATAATATAAAACGGTACTGTTCGTCACTAAAAGCAATTGTTTTTAGTGGAACTTAAGAGCAATTCTTCCTATTTTATATGCAATTAACAATAAATTAGAATGTGTACTATTTATTTAAAAATCACCTAAAATTTTAAAAAAAAAAATCATAAGAGAGATAGCTAGGGGATTAGAAAATCAACTAACAAAATATTAATTAAATGATTAAAAAAAATACTACTTAAGCCTCGGGGTGGCAAATGTGTCATTGCATGCAAATTCGATATGATTAACACGGAAAATAAATGGGTTATTAAGCGTCGGGATGGCAAATGTGTCATTATATGCAAATTGGATATGACTAACACATAAAATAAATGGGTTAGGGTTAAGTTTAAAAGAATGAACATGCAATTTGTGGGTTGATTATAATTTAAGTGATCAATAATATTTAAAAAAAAAAATTAAATACAAATTAGTAATTTAAATATTAAATCTCTTTTTTTTTGCTATATATTTATTAATGGAGTTGAATATTTAAATATTTAAATATGCTAATTTATCCTCTAATTCTCTTTAATTACTAGTTCTCAACAAACAAATTACACTAAAGAAAATAGATTTTTATATTCATTAATATGTATCAAATATTTATCTAACAAATATAAAATAGTTTATGATGTAATTCATCGATTGACGACAAAGATTAGAATCTGTCTTTGGAAAAACTAAACACAAGATTTAAAATATATTAGTTAAATTATATTCTTAAATTAAAGAATAAGCCAGTTTGTATTTGGCTGTCATTGTCAAAAGTTCAATGTGGGTAGTTGGCTCATTTTGCTAGCAGCCAACCCAAACCCAAACCCAACCCAACCCAACCCAACCAAACCCAACCAAACCAAACCATCCCACTCCAATAAATAATGATTGATCCTTTTTGTTTTCACACAAGTGAAGATTGCTAATGATTAGTGTATGATTCATTTCACATTGGAAAATGTTGCTTTCAACTTTTATCAATATGTTTCACGAGACCCTTTTAAGCCTCATTCAGGCAAAACTTCAAACACCTAGCTGGCATTCAAACCAAAGGAATCGCTACTGCTTGTGTACATCAATTCAAAATCTCCCCCAAAAAAAAAAACATGAATCTGCAAAAAAAAAAAAAATACAGTTAAAGAAAAAGAAATTTGTGAGGAGATTGAGATATTACTTGTTGTAATGGAGACTTGAACAAATTAACCACTGATATATATCAGTTCAACTTCAAGAAAAAGAAAAAGGAAACTGCTAACTTGTGGAATATCTTCTGCTCCTTCTTCAGTTTATTCGGTTGGCTGGTGGCAAGGTAACCGGACGCCCGATCGACTGATGGTATTGCAGGGAAGGGAAAGCGTAACGCAGGAGGTGCTTAAACGAATCTCTGCAAGTTTTACTACTTAAACTAATATTGGAATCAATGAATTTGGTTGATTTATTGTTGAAAGCTAGCGCATTGATAATGTGCTTAACCAATGCTTCTATTGTAGACATTGTTTCTCCTGGTTGGTGAAGAAAGAACAATTAACCAACAATGGTAAGTCAAGGGGAGATTATTGAATTGGTGTTTGCTGAGTCTGACCGCACAAGCTTTCAAAATAATTCATCTAACTAGTTATCGTCAACCATTTTTGCGCAAATACACTATCCTAAAATGGTTAATCTAAATTTATTAAATAGCTAGATTAAACAATGGTAAGTTAAGGGTGCTAAGTTAAGGGGAGATTTTGAGAAGTTGAACATGGATTTATACAATTAATTATCCCCACTAGCAGGATTGCATACTTATCTATTAGACTTGGTCATTATCTATTTTGGACCATCAATAATGATAGAGAGTGGAGTGTTGATTTATAATAATAATAATAATAATAATAATAATAATAATAATAATAATAATAATAATAATAATAATAATAATAATAATAATAATAATAATAATAGTAGTACAATATTCCAATGCTGCTCTCATATATGATGAGACTTTTGGTTGAATTGAAAATGTCAAAAGTCAGTTTAAAATAATCCTCATTCAAAATTTTTTTTCCTATATTTGTATATGTTTTTAATATATTAATAAATAATAAAAATCAAATGTATCATAAATTTCTATCTGGACGGAGATCGCAGCTTTCGGACTGAATCATGACAACAGTGGTATCAGAGCTAGTCACTATAATTATGTAATATAAAGTCTAATGAATATATGTGCTAATAACTGGAAAAACAAAATATATGTGTTATTTATATGATAAAAGATTAAATTACTATATTTACTTTAATTTCTTACTTAAAATTTGAAAAAACATGATTAGGTGTTCTATAAGAAGAATAAATTTATTGAATTGGATAAGTTGTAAATTAGGCTTGGGAAAGAAAATAACTACTTCTCTAAAATGCCCTATTGATGGGTTAGGGGCAGCTGAGTAGGTAACAATTATGTTATAATATATATAATTATGTTAAAAAATGCTCATTTATTATTTTTTAGAAAATAAAAAAAATTGTACTCTATAAAATTATAAAAATTGAAATTTAATTCATATTTTCTTTTATAAATAAAATGTTCATTAATACAAATTAAATTTAATATTAAATTTAATCTAAATCATGTATTACTAAATCTAATGTAATTATTTGGTATTTTATTATGATAAAATTTTTATTTATTCAACATTTAAGATGAATTTCAAAATTAAAATCTCATGAAATAAGTCGTTAATAGAGTTAAAATAATTTAAAAAAATGTTATTAGAAAAAAAAATAAAAAAAATTTAAAGAAAGTAGTTTGTTTTGAAATAAAAAAATACGAGTAATTCATAAAATAATTTTTTTTTCAAATAATTCCAATATTAACAAAAACGTTTACTTACCGTTAGAATATCCGTCAAAAAACAGTGTGACGGAGTTTACCTTACCGTCTGAAATCACATTTTCCTGTCTTTCCTCTTCTTCTCTGTGAGAAAAGAGAAATCATCAATCATTAAAAAAAAAAAAAAAAATTAAATAAATAAAAAGAAGTCTCTTTTGACCACCACCACCACCACCTCCTCCACCTCTCTCTTTCTTCCCTTCTTCCTTCTATCTTCTCCTTGGCTTCTCCTCCAAAAACCCAACATCAAGCTCTGTATATTTATTAGCTTGATTCTATAATTGACCCATTTTTGTTTTTGGATTATAAATGAATGTTTATCAACAATAATTTTAATATTTCGATCAATGGGTGCTTGCTTCTCCACCATCAAGGTTAGTGGTTCTAATAGCAATAACAACGCCGCCGCTGCTCCAACACCCGTCATCGTTCACCAGCAAAATTTCTTCCGTAAACAAAGCTCCACCGCTAGCACCTTATGTCAACCTCCGTCAACGACATCGAAACAATCGTCGTCCGATATTTATAATAATAAGAACAATAATAATGAGACACGTAAAAGTAAACAACCGCCGCAGCAGTTTATGCAGAAGGTGAAGGAGAAGCAGAATTCTAGAAGACAAGGTGGGGTGATCTCATGCGGTAAACGCACGGATTTTGGGTATGCTAAGGATTTTGATAGTCGATATACGATCGGCAAATTGTTGGGTCACGGTCAATTTGGGTATACCTATGTTGCCACTGATAAGTCTAATGGAGATCGCGTCGCGGTTAAGAAGATTGAGAAGAATAAGGTATTATTATGATTATTATTATTATTATTTTGATGAATTGGGTTTATTTTATTTTCTCAAATTCAGATTCTTTTCTTGTGTCATGGCTTAAATTGAGAACTTTATGAATCTGGGTTGTTGGAGAACATTTTTCAGATTCATTTCTCTTTCAACTTAATTTAGGAATTGATTGGTCAATGGTTGTGGGGATATCTAAGAATTTTTGTGATTACTGTCTTTAATGGTGGATTGACTGCTAAGATTCTGATTTGGCTTTGAATAGTGGACACTGAGCAGAAGATCCTTCAAAAACTTTTGCTTTTCTTATAAACACATAATGATATGGATTCCCATTTAGTTAATCTGCTATTATAATAATGACATCTTTTTGCTTGAACATCAAGCTTGTCTTTAAGTTGTTTTTTCTGTTCTGTTCGGGAATAGATGTGTTTCTTGTGTGGTATCCCCACTATTGTTCCAAGTTCTATGTATTAGGAATCTTTGCATCAATAAAACTTTCTGATATGATTGTCGTTGAGCTTATCTGTATCTTAATATTTCCAGTTAAATGGAACTTGGAAGCATCAATGGGGGCTTTCCTCATTTGAGAATTAGCTAATGATCATTCAAAATTTAGTTGAGGTAAAACTGTCCCCCTTTTTTGGCCCCTTTTGTAAGTGGCATCCGTATTAATATGTGGGAAATGTAGCATGGTAGTATCAGGGGATTCTCATTTATTTAAAGTTTGGTGTCTTTGCTTGTCATCTTGATAGATGATGGCAATGACAACAATGCTAACAACTGAGTCTTATCCTAATTTAGCTTGGATTCACTTTATAAATTCTTTGTTTCCATTTTACTTTTTCATAACTTAGTCAGCACTAACATTAAGTAGTCGTGGGTCTTTTGAGACGACTCCCCTCAATGTGGTTATAGGTTGGCCTCCTCCCCTCAATGTCGTCACAGGCCCTCTGGTAAGACTCTTTCGTTTCATATTGGAGTCCTACACTTACAAATTGGAGCATAAGTGGCACAAAGTAAGACATGATCAAACCATTTTCTCCTGGGAGACTGTTGTCTTGGATTTCAAGAAAACTCTTTTTCATATCTCTTTCTACTGATTCTGAATCAATGGACACATTTCCTTGGAGTTGGAGTTGTAAGAATCCATTTTACAACAGGAAAGTGTTTTGAAAGCAGGCCTTAAAGGGTAAAAGCTTTTGTTTTATTCACATGGAGATGGTTGCGGAAGAATGTCCTGGCTCTCTTCTATATCTGTTCTTTGATAAAACTTTTCTTTTGTACTTGTCCGGTGTAAAACTTCCCTTTTGTTCTTCACTTAGGCAATTATAGTGCTCTATTGCTATTTGTGATTATTCAAAGTGACTAGATTTGCTATGCCTGTGGATATTGAAAGCCTGAAAGCTTAAGATGGAATAAGTGTTATGGCTTTTCTTGTAGGGAAAATTTTCCTTCAATGACTTATTTTCAATTGGTAGATCTTTTTGTGGTATTCTAAAGCTAACACTTGACTTTTGCCGCTAGATGATTCTTCCTATTGCTGTTGAGGATGTTAAACGAGAGGTCAAGATATTGCGGGAACTTACTGGCCATGAGAATGTTGTGCAGTTTTATAATGCATTTGACGATGATTCTTATGTATATATAGTGATGGAGTAAGTCCCATTGTTATAGTTCTGATTTGAGCATGTGGTACAATTGTTTTTCTCTTGCAGTTTTGTATAAATACATCTCTTCCCATTTATGCTTATCTGATACTTATTTTTTGCAATATAAAAGTTCTTTGCTCCTATTATTCTGCATTTCTTAAGTTCTTATTTATTGCACCATATCTTTATATAATTGACTTTTTGCTTTCTTTATGCATTCATTTTTTAGGTTGTGCGAGGGTGGTGAATTGCTAGACCGCATATTGGCAAAGTAAGAATCACTGCTCAAAATTTATTGTTCTTTACTGCAGTTTCTGTTTCTAACATATTCTGCTGATTAAATTTTCTGAGTAAAATGTTAGTATATTATACTGTTTCAGTAAAAATGATCTCACGTGCTACTGGATTTTCATCTATCAGGAAGGACAGTCGTTATACCGAGAAAGATGCAGCTGTAGTTGTACGGCAAATGCTTAAAGTTGCAGCTGAGTGCCATTTACATGGGTTGGTACACCGAGACATGAAACCAGAGGTATGCATCGATGTGGATTGAATGTTTGTATGTTTGAAAGTCATGGTTCTTGAGAATGATTCCTTATTTTCTTGCCTGTAGAATTTTCTTTTCAAGTCAACCAAGGAGGACTCACCTCTTAAGGCCACAGATTTTGGCTTGTCAGACTTCATAAAACCAGGTGAGTAGTATTTCTTCATATGAAGATCTTATATGTCTTATATGGAGGAGATGGGAACAACAAAAAGAACTTTATGTATGTGAGTTTTTTTTCGTGTGTTGGGTGTGCGTGCGCGTGCGCGTGCGCTCACTCACTCACAATACATCTCTTGTACACTGGAGAGACACTATGATTAATGTTTCAGATCATTCATTGTCCAATTTAGAAACTGATGAAACCCTGTATCATACTTTCCAATTGAATGCAGGCAAGAGGTTTCAAGATATTGTTGGCAGTGCCTACTATGTAGCCCCTGAAGTCTTGAAGCGAAGGTCTGGACCTGAATCAGATGTCTGGAGCATTGGTGTTATCACATACATTTTGCTATGTGGAAGGCGGCCTTTTTGGGATAAGACAGAGGATGGTATATTTAAGGAGGTGCTGTACAACCTTAATTTTGGATAGTGTTTGTTTTTTTCCTTTCTTTTTTAATTTTTTTTTCTGTTTGTGATCGAAAAATGTAATTTTTGGGTGATGTCACTTATAACCAACCTTTTCACTACGTACACTTTTGTGTTTTACTCATCAGTGCTATAATTGTTTGAAGCAAAATTCATAGCCCTACCTCTGAATAACTATATTTGACTCCTAATTGGTTGTGCTCCAGTACATTGTGAATTCAGAAAAGTAATGTTTAATATGTTAAAGTGAAATTTTATGAGTAACTTGTTCATACATTTCTTATTTAATTGGACCGCATGATGCCATATGTATTTTTTCATTGTTTATATTTACTATTTTCAGGATACTGATGTCTAATGTCAGCAGGTCTTGAGGAACAAACCTGATTTTCGGCGTAAACCATGGCCAACCATTAGTAACAGTGCCAAAGATTTTGTAAGGAAGTTACTGGTGAAGGATCCACGAGTTAGACTAACTGCTGCTCAAGCCCTGTGTATGTGCAACTTGTCAATTAAAGAAATAAATGCTATGTTACAGTTGGGTAATTTAAATAACCATTTCAGTTCTAAATGGTGATACATTTTGCAGCACATCCATGGGTCAGAGAAGGAGGAGATGCATCTGAAATACCTATCGACATATCTGTTCTGAGTAATATGCGGCAATTTGTAAAGTACAGTCGGCTCAAGCAGTTTGCTCTAAGGGTAAAACTGACAACTTGATGGATTCTCCTATGACAGATGTTAAATCTTCCTGTCTAGATTTTTTTTATTCGTTCTCACAAGTGCTTGACACCTTGCAGGCATTGGCTAGCACGCTTGATGATGCGGAGATTGCTGATCTTCGGGATCAATTTGATGCAATTGATGTAGATAAAAATGGTGCTATCAGTCTTGAAGAGATGAGACAGGTATTGTATTTTGCTGTTATCCTCTAATATTTTACATTTCAATGTATCCTGTTCACATGTATTGTTTCTTTATTTCATTTTAACAAGGATTTTTTTTTTTTTTTTTGTAGGCCCTTGCTAAAGATCTGCCATGGAAGTTGAAAGATTCTCGTGTCCTCGAGATTCTTCAAGCTGTAAGCATCATTTATTATATCTTGTCTATGACCATTATGTTTTTATCAGAGTTATGGAAAATGTGTGTGTTAAACTTATTCATTGTGCATCCTTTGTACATTCCTCGAATTTGTGTTTCATGCTTTGTTAAAAGAAACCTGGTTGGTTTTGTTGTATCAGTGTGTTTTAACTGGGAAAATAAAACCTGGTCTTTCTAATAATAATAGTATGTTGAAGCCAAGGAGATGGGCGACCAGAATGCTCCTTTAGAACATTCACTGAAATGCCTTTTTCTCAGTTGCTTAGTGATTCCCTCAAAAAGCTACTGCTTTTCTGTCTATGTTCAATAATGTGACATTTCTGAGGCCTTCTTTCATATCGACTTTGTTACGTTAACCTGATATCTTGTTTACGTTTTCTGATGCAGATTGACAGTAACACAGATGGACTTGTTGATTTCTCCGAGTTTGTTGCGGCTGCTCTGCATGTGCATCAGTTAGAGGAACACAATTCCGAGAAGTGGCATTCGCGATCACAAGCTGCTTTTGAGAAATTTGATATTGACAAAGATGGTTATATAACGCCAGAAGAACTAAGAATGGCAAGTATATCTTTACATTCATGATTCATCATTGTAATTTTACTTCCTCTTCAAAGTGCTTAAAAATATGAAAAACTGGGGACCCTGCTTGTTATCACTAAGTAATAGCTTTGGCCTCTGTTTATTTGCTTCTGTTGGCATAAAATGTTTCGTTAAATTGCTCTTTCTAGGTTGAGTGCTCAATGTTTGTTTCAAATTACACTGGGACTTATAGTAACACTGTTGCTTTCTAACTAATTATGCTTTATTGTGCTGTGTAGCATACGGGCTTAAAAGGTTCCATCGACCCACTCCTCGAAGAGGCGGATATTGATAAAGATGGTAAGATAAGCCTTCCAGAATTCCGTAGGCTTCTTAGAACTGCAAGTATTAGTTCCCGAAATGTACCAAGCACGTCTACTCAACGAAATTGCCGGAAGGTATAGGTGCAGAAATGGAGTTTTGAAGATTGAGATAAGTGAGAGACTTTCACAAACAGCAATGAGGTACCCCTCTCTCTCTCTCTCTGCTACCATACGGTTTACCTCTTTTCTGAACTCGGTAACTTTTTGAGTGAATGGGATGTGTATGTTAAGAGGCTGTGTATCATATTTGGTGGAGAGGTTGGTTTTGTATGGAGGTTGGCTCTTAGAATGGTGGTCATATATTGTATATTCTTTTTGAAGTGTTGGGGACTTTCTTGTCGTGCTCTTCAAATTGTACTTCCTACCTCGAATGAAATTACAAAAGAATGGTTGGTGTTAAATATCATTTTGTGTTCATTGTGTGTTCTTGGAGATCATGTTGTATCTGAACTAGATTTAAGTACTAGTTCTAATTTAAGGCCTGGTTACGTGCCCTTTGATAAAGTTGAGATTGAGAATGCTCTACTTGTATCCCATTGTTCAAACAGGAACAACATATACCAGAATTCCCAACACAATTGAGATGGCTATTGTTGTTAGAGCGTAAGTGTAAGCTCTCTGATCTTCGTTTCGCCTTTCCATAGCATTATATTCTGATATGAAAGCTGAAACGGTACTCAAACAACCGGGAAAACCCAACTGTATGCCTGTCAAAATCCAGTTGTGGGATTTGTCCTCGACCTCCATTCATATTTCAACTTATCAGATTCCAGTTATAATAACAAAAATATCTAACGAACTTAACAAATAACAAGATTGCTTACTGTTTCCTTCAAAGTAGAGAGTGCTGCAGAGATACAACAAGCTGAAACATTTGCAATTAAAGTTCCGAATGGCATCCATTTTATATGCCCTGCATTTCCTAGTCCACGTCCGTTGATACGTGCTAGAAACCACCGAATCCACACCCCTGGAGCTGCAACTAAGCAAGCCAGCCATAACTCAGGGCTGCCGCTGTTGCTGCCACTGTTAATCTCCTGCTTCAGTAGAGTTCCACTAATACTCAATAAACAGCCTACCATTAAAACAAGAACACCAATTACTGCCAGACGATGCCTATATCCGTCTACCCTCCAGTTTAGGCTGGTTTTAGTAGTTAATTTGAAGCAGTTGGCCGTTCCGATCCCAAAATGGATGGAATAGGCTACTATAAACATGCCTGCTAATAATAATATGCATTATCAGAAAAGAGCAGGAGCTTAAGTTTTCATGATCGAATCAACAACGCAATTACCTACAAGATAGCCAACCAGCGCATCCACCCAGCGGCCATTGACAACGAGATCAAGCATTGTCTGATTCCAGCCGCTAAAAGTTGTAAGGCTTCCCAAGTAACCGGATGTTAATCCTACGGCCAGATGATCAGAAACAGAGGCTATGTCTTCTTTGAAAACTACACCCCACCATCCCATCAACAAAGAACCAACCTGAAAATTGAATAGATGAGACTAAATCAGTGTTTGTATGTTTACTTCATTTTTGTGTTCACAATAGAAAGAGACGAACCATGTTGGAAGCAAGGTCAGGATGTAGGATATCATTTGTTCTGCGAGCTATACGGCCGAAAAGTTTCTTCAACAAGTACCTCGTTAAGACCTGCAAATTATCAAAAAGTTCAGTAATTAGCCATCATTCAGCTAAATCATTTACTAATAATAGAAAGAAATGATCGAATTGAAGTGGGTTATGTAGTATTTTTTAGTTTACCCCCAGAATTCCGAAAAATGATAGATGAAGAAGAGATGATAGGTAGTCCAATATTAGTGGCAATTTCAAAGACGTTTCCTTTATCTGCATACAAAATTTGAAGAAATTATGTTTGTTCCTGAAGAAATTAAAGTAAATGATGAATTGAAATCTCACGGGTTGCAGAGAATTGTCTTCTTCAGATATGGGAAATTGTACAACTCCATTCTCACTGCTAAGGAGAGCTCTATTCACAAACTCATGCTTCATCATCTTGGGAACTCCTATTGAACAACTCAACTTTTCATGCCAAACTAGCACTATATATTGGATAAGGAGGTTCCCCACCGGCCGGAAACTTCCTTGAATGTGGGTTGTTTGGCATCTATATAAGTTGAGGACAAAAGACTTTGGAATTTTGTATGAAAAGCTTGAAGTAAGAATTGTAAAAATATCATACAGACTACCAACAATGGCAATGGTGCTTATTATTGGCAGTTTGCTTGCAAATTCCTCCATTAGGTCAGTCTGTAACGCAAATTTTGATGAGCTATCTATTACAAGACCCCTATAATAGAAGTTTACAAGGATTTTTGGGGAGAGAGGAATGCAAACGAATCAACCGAGCGGAATACTATTTTATTCGAGCTCGGTTTGTTCGTTAAACGAGCTTGATTTTAAGCTTAAGTTCAGTTTGTTTGTTTGTTAAATGAATATGTACGAGCTCAACTCATTTAAATTTGGAGATGCTCAAGATCATTAAGAGTTGGGTTCAAAAACTCATTAAAAATTCGACTCCAGAGCTCATTAAGAGAGCCGCTCGTTTGGAGCTTGCTTCATAAAAATATAAGCACAATTTTAAAAATATAAAATCTAAACAATTATAATATCTTTACATATGCATAAATATATGAATTATCTAAAATTACATATTACAACAATAAATTAAATTAAGCACAAGTTCAAATACAAATAATAATTAATAATCATAAGTTTTGGGTTTATAAATGTTTATAAACACCTAAACAAAATAGTTTGTGACGTAGTTCAGGAACTTGAGCTCGAACTCAGCTCATCCTTCAATACGAATGAATTCAAACGAGTATTTAGCGAACCAAACTTAGATGATTGTGAATACATTGGTTACTTCGCAGTGTTACAGAAGAGTATGTAGAGCTTTTCCTCCTCGGAACATGAAGACCTTGGTCTAAGATCCGAGTAATGCAGTTCATTGATGGGGTGGATCTATCTAATGTGGTGATCTGGGCTCGGGCCGGTTAATATTGGTCTGGTGCCTAGCTCTTCTTCTGATGGATGCTATCCGGGTTGGGTACGCTGTTGAGTCCTCTCAACATGGATCTTGAGGTCTAGATTTGGATTTGGTCGAGTAGACTCAACCTGGATCAGTTCTGTGTTGTCCCTTTCCAGTAGAGCAATAAGAATATCACGGTCGATTTTGTATATTAAAATCCGGATGCACTGTTGAAACCGTCCATGCACTTACTACTAAATTAATCATCAATGCATTTACTATGTTCTGCAAATTTAGTTATTTGAATAACGAAAAAATTACTTCAAAAGAAGTTGATGAACACAATCTAAATTAACCCTTCGCGCATTTACTATCTTCGGCAAATCTAGTTATTTGAATAACGAAAAAATTACTTCAAAAGAAGTTTATGAACACAATCTAAATTAACCTTTCGCGTATATTTTTTGAAACGTTTGTTTTAAAATTTACCCTTATTTTTGCCCCCTGGCAAACATACATGAACAAATCAATCCCCATTAAACTAACCTACAGAACAAAATAGCTGTCTAATGATGGCATCATAAGGAATCTTACCATTCAACTAATAAGTTAATTACAGTTTCAAGCACAGTTTGTAAAGAATACTAGAATTTTTTAACATCTAGCCAACAGGATATCAGCGCTTAGAAAAGGATCATAGTTAGGCCAACTCAGGTTCTTTGGCTGCTATAAATATCTGAGGGTAGTGATTAATCCTAATTTGAACTATTGATACAACTTATCTGCAATTCACCTTTCTTTCAAGCTACATTTGACTATTACTAGTACTCCGCTATATGATAAATTTTCAGGTTAGCAGCATAATCAATTAGATGATCTTGAAATATCTCCTATGCTGTTGGAGGAGCTATCCTGAACATCATGAGATGAAGAATACCTGCTCGAAGAGCTACCATTTTTACAGTTTCTTTCTTTTCTCTGCAGCTGCTTGCCTTTTCTTTCTTCACTAGATGTTTCCTGCACAAATATTATTTCGATCAGTTCTGTGATATGCATTGAACATTTTCTGCAACAACTACATAACCTAACTTTTTAAACCCAACCTGATGATTCGATGATCCTGGCATTTTCAGCTCAAGTTCAGTTGCTACCTCAATTGAATCATTGTATCTTTCTGAATTGCTGCTCCTTGAATTATCTGCCAACTTGTTTTTAGAATCAGGTTTGCTTGGAATATGAGCAGAAGGATATTGGACAGATGCTTGTTCAGTTGTAGGATTAATAGGAGTTGGATATGGAATAAAAGTTGAACAGGTGGTAGGAATTGCTCTGGTATTTTGATTTCCGAAGAGGGGAAATGGCTGCAGTGACATATGCATGGGAATAGGGCTGGGAGTGACAGGTACAGGAATGGGATATGAATATGTTGAACCCATAACAACAGAAGGATCAGTGACGGGCCATGGGTACATAACCCTCATCCTTTGTTGATACTGAGCGTTTAAATTCTCGATATCAGATTTTAAAGACGCCTTTTCTTCTCTAAGCTCATTCTTCTCCTGCATAAGCTGCACTCGACAAATTGATTTATCACAAGACTAATTTTCCAGAAAAACACACCCATCGGAACTGAACGTGATTAGACAATCACCTCCCGTGATTCTTCTGATAGTGCAGCATGTTCATCCTTCAGTCTGCTGACTTCAGCTGTTAGATCCTTTAGCATTTGAATTGTGTCAGTCAAAATGGTTGCCTTGTCATTCTTTGGTCTATCTGGGTCTAGTTGGATTATAACAAATAATTAATATAAGATCAAGATATCCATATTCATCTAAAATAATAATAGAAAAATGCACATATGATTCAGGCAATATATAACCGTGCCGAACTATGCTACCAGATTCACATGTCTTTGCCAAAATATCAAAGTACCAACAACTGCCATTCATCATTAGCAAAGTAATGCAAGACCTAAAAATGAAGAAATTAAAACAATCTCAAAGTCAATTATTATTACGACTCAAGGAAGTTGCAGTAACCCAATGTGATCTGGCACTATAAATTTTCTATCTTTTTCTTTAGGAAAGAAAAATCATGCACATCCTTAAGCAAATGTGACCATGCTAGATCAACACTCATAAGAAAGGTCAACTCGAAGGAAACAAGCTGCTGCTAAATCACCTAAAGACATACTGAAATTGATGTTCAAAGTTACAATTCAATAACCCTGAATAAACTCTATGTATGGCTAAAGGTAGGTTGATTATTGATAAACAGGTTTAGGTGTGTAAAAATATCAGAGAATCAAGAAAAGGAAACAATATATTACCTAATGTATTTCCCAGCTCAAAAAACTGCTCATTAAGGCGGTCTCTTCTCAACTTTTCTCTATCTGCCTTTTGAACTTTTCTTGCTGCAATTGGATCCTTGACTTCTGCTTCTTGCCTCTGCCTGCAAATGCAAACAACATTCCCAAATTAAAATTCCAAATCTAAGACCTGAATGCAAAAATTCAAGCAAACCCAATTCCTATTTCACTAGTGACATTAATATTTGCAGAGCAAAAGAAAACAATAACCTAATTCAAATGAATAACCAGATCAAACAAAGTCATAATTGAAAAGAAAAGAGAGCTGAAATTGGGAAAGACTAAAGAGACGCTAAACCTGGATTCAGGAACTGAATTGGAGGGGGGTAAAGAGTGAGGAGAAGTAGAAGGAACTAAATCTGCTGCTGCTGCTTCTGCAGATTGAGAGAATTCATTCGTCGTTGTCTTCCATCGATCCATCTTTTTCTTCAAATATTTCTGTTACATTGATAAATTAAAGGATCAGTAGGGCCTAATTTGGTTTTGTAAAGTGAAATTACTAAAGTGAACTGTCGAATTGGAAAACCTGATCTGAGAAATTGGAATTTTTTGTCATCAACGAAACAGCAATACCAGAAAAACTTGTGCTTTCCACGAGCCAACCACTCAGCATGTGCCCACCACGTTCAGTCTCTCTTATATATTTACTACTATTTAAATAAAACGACACTTAAACCAAACGACAACACATCCTGCACGACAACGAACAGTGGCTTAGGCTTTTATCCTTGGAAGAAGAGGGGCGTGCCAGCGAGACAGAGATGAAGATAGTAACGTACAACGTTAATGGACTAAGACAACGCATCTCTCAGTTCGGTTCTCTTTCAAAATTGCTTAATTCTTTTAATGCTGATATCATTTGCTTCCAGGTAATTAAATATCGTTTCTTTTTTATTTGGGCATTCTCAAAAATATTACAATTTAGTTTTTAATTTTCGATTCTGATATTTTTTTTTATTTGGTTTGATCTTAATTACAGGAAACCAAATTGAGAAGACAGGAGTTAACTTCTGATTTAGCCATCGCTGATGGCTATGAATCTTTCTTCTCTTGCACTCGTACCAATGATAAAGGCCGTACTGGCTATTCAGGTAACCTGTTTGTCAAATTGCCTCAAAGAAAGAAACCATCTTTTTATATGGGGTTGCTGCATTTTTTCGTGTACAGTCTGATCTTTAAGCACTGAAGTTACGTGAATTTCGCTTTCTATGTGCGATTCTTCCCTTTTTATTAGGAGTTGCTACTTTTTGTCGTGTAAAGTCTGCATCTTTAAGCACTGAAGTTGCGTTGCCAGTTGCAGCAGAGGAAGGTTTTACTGGTCTTGTGAGTGGTTCTAGAAACGGGAAAGATGAAATGCGAGCAGTGGCTTCAGGTCTTGAGGAGTTTGACAAAGATGAGCTTGTTAAGGTTGATGGAGAGGGCCGGTGTATCATAACTGATCATGGTCATTTTGGTATTGCTAATTTTTGTCTGTAGTTTGAACTTTCACTTGGAATATTTCGTGTGGGTTAATGAGTTTTGTGCATTTGCCAGTTCTTTTCAATTTGTATTGTCCTCGAGCAGAAAGTGATGATACTGAGAGGATACAGTTTAAGCTGTTGTTTTTTAAGATACTTCAGGTAATCAATTTTTTATTATCCTTACCATTAGGGATTTGTTGTAATACGAACTGAGAAAGTTGTGTTCTCTTTTTTCTTTGTAGAAAAGATGGGAGAGTCTTTTGAACCAGGGAAGGAGGATATTTGTTGTTGGTGATATCAATATTGCTCCTACTTCCATGGATCGATGTGAAGCAGGTCCTGATTTTGAGAAAAATGAGTAAGTTGTGGACTGCTTTCGTTGCAATGCTTGTTTATTTATTCTGCTTATGACTATTTGAAGTTGCCTTACTATTATGTTATTGTAATCTTATAGGTTCAGAAGATGGTTTAGATCTATGCTAGTTGACACCGGAGGCAAATTTTTTGATGTTTTCAGAGCAAAACATCCAGACAGGTTTCAATTTTATGTTTATTATGCATTTTTTTGTTGATTGATAAATGAGTATTAGTTTTATCACAGCAGCGTTCAAAATTGAAGTTCAAGTAAAATTGGGCTTGAATTTCTTATCATTCATTGTATTTCACTGAATGGAAAAATGTTTCTGACTCTGCTGTTTAGCTGTCATTTGTTTTTCCTTATCTAATTGATAAATGATTGTTCGTATCATTGCATATTCTCTCAATTTCTGGAGGATTTTTTTTGATTAAAGCCTGTTTCTTTTGTCCTGCATTGTTCTGTAGGAGAGATGCTTACACATGCTGGCCGTCAAATACTGGTGCTGAGCAATTTAATTTTGGGACTAGAATTGACCACATTCTTTGTGCTGGGTCATGTTTGCACCAAGAGCATAACCTGCAAGGTCATAACTTATTAACTTGCCATGTGAATGAGTGTGACATATTGACAGAGTATAAACGCTGGAAACCTGGAAACACACAGAGGTAAACTTGATCCAATTACTTCACTGAGTAGGAATAATGATGTAATGTGTCAGTATTTCTGTTTATTCTGTGATTGATAATATATTTAAGGTTATCTCTCATCTTTGTATGCCTTTCTGTGGAAATGTGATGATTTATTATCCTCTGCATTGTCTACGCATAGGTGGAAGGGGGGGTGGGGAATCAAGCTGGAAGGTTCTGATCATGCTCCAGTTTATACGAGTTTGGTTGGAATCCCTGATGTTCCTCAACATGGCACACCATCTTTGTCTTCTAGATATCTCCCCATGATTCATGGTCTCCAACAGACACTTGGTGTGAGAAAATTTCTTGCTCTTCAACGATGTACTTCTTTCTGGTGCTCCTTCCATTTTATATATTACTGAATCTTATGCAGTTTCTGTTCTAATGAAAAGACAAGCAGCTACACAAGTTCAAACCTCTAGTGTATCAAGTTTGGAGGGAAATGTTGCTTTAAAGAAATGTAGTGAAGGAATGATTGCATCATTTAGTGGCAGCAGTACATCTGGCCAAACCTCACGTGAGCCATGCTCTTTGAATGAAAATACTGAAGCTGGTGCTCTTGTGATAACAAGCGAGCGTTCTAAGGATATCACTGATGAGACTTGTCCTAACTCTAACGTTGTTTCACGTAGTGGGCAACCAATTGAGCAAACAAAGAAAAAAGCTAGGAAAAGTCAATGGTCCCAGCTCTCCTTGAGATCTTTTTTCCAAAGAAGTTCAGAATCTAGCATTAGCTCTGAAAACTCTTCAGTAGATATTTCAGTTGCTCAGGGCCACTCGATTACCTCTAATCATTGTCAAAGTGACACTGCAGCAAAGGATGATGAAATTGGTAGTCCTTTGCATGATGAGCTGCAGCCAGGTACAGGTTCTCAGGATCAAAACGAGGTAATGGATAGTCCTGCAGCAAAAGAGAAAAATAGTACTGCTTTGCTGGAGTGGCAAAGAATTCAACAACTCATGCAGAATAGTATACCAATTTGTAAAGGCCATAAGGAACCGTGTGTTGCGCGGATAGTAAAGAAACCAGGTCCAACATTTGGCCGCAGATTTTATGTCTGTGCTCGAGCTGAGGTATTTCTACTTTGTTGCCAAAATATAATGCTTGGAACCAAAGGGGGTATTACATATATTATGTAGGTATTCTTATTTCGTTATGGGCAAAACTTCTGCTGTCCTGCTTGGATATCTCTATGATCGTTGAATAACCATGGGTTTACACCTCCACATAGGTTTTCTCTGCGTGCAAGCATAATACACTAGATTTGATGGATAAATATGGAAACTAACGTAGCAAAAAGATAACAATATTTGTTGCTCTTTTGTGCTTGTAGGGACCGTCATCTAATCCTGAGGCAAATTGTGGTTACTTTAAATGGGCTTCTTCAAAATCCGGGCGAAAATGATCATATGATCATTTTTAACTGTATGCTGTCATTGACATAATCATAATACAAATTTCTGGTAAGATTTTTGCTCCATCTTTTTGTAGTGTTCCTCCTCTCACTGCGTCTCTTCTGCAGTTTTATAACATCATCGCAGTTGAGTGTGCATCAACTTGCATTTGAGCTTTATTTTCAGATGATACAAATACATTCGCTGTAAGATCAAGGGTCAATGTTCTTCCTGTATCATGGCGTATCTCGAAAGTTTTGACTAATTTCTTGTTGATTTCCAACAATTTCTTCGCATGGACAAATTTTAGCGGAGAACTTGGTATTTTATGTAAATATAACAGGATTTAGATTTTGCGTTCCAAATTTTGAAATATATATATATATATATATATATATATATATATGTCAGCCCGCCTGAACTGCCTCAAATCAGAATCCCTAAACTGTAACCATATCCCTACACTGTAACTGGATCCGTGGGACTGCCAGGATGGTTAAAGTTCAAGAAATTTCTGGTCTGAACTGTGAGCCAGGATGAATCCTATCAGTCTAGAAACTTTGGTTTGAACAGTTCATTAACCCGCCAGTTTTTTATAAATAATTGTTGAGGTTTGAAATGTCGTTGGTGCACCAAACTGTAACTGAATCATTACCGAACCGTGAACCATCAATTAATTGAACTGCAATGAAACCGTCCAAGCACAGGCCGGTTCACAGTTCACCCAAAACACGAACCATGAACCACTGATTATTAACTGGAACTGGTACGGCTTGTGGCTATGTGTAGCTGGACCTATGTTCTATCTTCCTGCTATGAGGAATAGAGTGCAGTGTAAGAAAACACTTGCGAGATCTCTCTAACAGAGGATAAAGGCTTTCCCTTCCTATTATGTACTTTATAGCAAAGGAATTTTCATTAAATAGGAAATTTAAATAACATATACTAGACAAAATTTTCTATAATATTTCTTAAAAAAATTAATTAATAAAATTTGGTTTTGACTAACATTTAAAAATGGTATAATTTCAAATATTTAGGGTAAGGGGTTTGGTGTAATTAAATTGAATTACATATTAAGGAAAAAAAAAACTTTAGTTTCTCTGTGTAGTATTTATATAATTAAAATTATATACAGTTATTATTTACATATTTCTTGATTTTTATAAAAGGTCAATTTTATATATTATTTTTCCAATTTTTTTTTTATTTTTTCTATATAAATAATTTGAAAAGTTTTTCTATAATACGGATAGATGGAGTATTATAAATTATTTAAATTTTAATTTATATAATTAAAATTACATGCAGTTATTAGATATTATTATCGATTAGAAGAAAATTAGAAATACACTTATGAAATATAGGATCCATGATTTTAAATGTTTATTCCTAATCTTATCCCAATTTTGGAGAATTGGGTATTAGTTAATCAGTGGGTGCACATGCAATACCTAAATCATACCCAATTTGAAAAAAGGGCCTAATTGATTATTTAACCACCAAATAGGTACCATGTGCAAAATTTGATGGTATTCTCCTTTCAATACCCAAGCAAAAATAGGCAACCCCACCCCCTCCCCTAAATACATAACAAACAAAATTCACATGACTATAAAAAATTTAGGTACTTCTCTTATCTATTTATCTATCATAAATGTACTAATAAAGGTAATATAGATTCTTTTTTTAAAAATAAAATAAAATTATTTATATTTAAATAATTTATCTTATTTTTTAAATAACTACTATATATCATTACCTTAAAGAAAATATTCATACACATTGTTAAGAAAAAAATATAAATTCAGAACAAACGGGAAAAATAAAATAACATAAATAATATTTAAATATGAAAATTTATATTTATATTTTTATTATATTGATAAAACTATAATTTAATTCCGCGTCCTATTAGATTTTATTTGGTGATATTTATAAATCATAAATCGACATTCTGTTAGTTATTAATTAAATTCGACAAAAAATTCAAACACAATAACTCACAATAACTCTCACAATAACTCTTACTAAAGGAGAATAATTACCGAAATAAATAAATAAATAAAAGCATCAAAACTAATTTATCTTTTTAATGTTTCAATAATTTAAGTTATCAAATTCAAATCATAGAATATTATTTTAATTGTAAAAAAAAATACTACTTTAACTAAAAAATTATTTAATTAATTTATCTATTTTATTAAATTAATATTCCATTAAGGAATTTTTTTTTTTTAAATTTATATCCATAATTTTATATATAGATTAAGTTATATGCAATAATAAATTAAGTTTTTATTTTCAAGAAAATAATTAAGTTCTCTAATTTCTAACTTGAAAGCGTTTGTTCACATTAAACAAAATCTTTAAAGCGTTTATTTTTAATTAAATTGAAAAAAAATAATAAATGAAACTATAAACCACTTTTATATTTGTATTATTATTAAATAATATTTATTTGAAATTACACCTTATAAATTAAAAAAACAAATATTTGGAATATGTCAAAATAAAAAAGTATAATCAATTACTTAATTTAATTAAAATTAATTTTAAATGGGATAAATATTATACCTTTTAAAAAAAAAATATTATATAGTGACAAAAGATAACATCAAACCGGTCAAATTTATTTAAAAAATTTATAATAATTGGTCCATATTTCTGATCATATTAGTTCTCTATTTTATTGCTTTAAATCCAAAACAACATCAATTAGAGAGCTTAATTAATTTTATTAAAACTCTCTAATTATGATATTTATATATATATGAAAATGACACAAAAGATAGAAAAGTGACACCTCACACCCCTCTAATATTAACAAAATAAGGATAAGTCTTAATTATTTTTTGCTGAGTCAGCCCCCAATCAAAGCCAAATTACAAAATTCACCACGTCAGATGGAAATTACCATTTTCTACTCTTAACTTAACCATAGTTAATTTTTGACCTTTATAAATATAACTATAGATCCCATCCAAAGTCTCAACTCAACAGCACCGCAAAAAAAAATATAACTGTAAAATGCTCTCTGTTTCTTCTTCTCCGCTTCCAAATTTCTCTGTTCAAAATACTTCTCCTAACCGGACCAAATCCCGGTCATTCCGACCACCGTTTATTGCTAATTCCGCCACCGCCTACAAGCAACGCTCTTCTTCTTCATCATCTTCTTCAGCCTTTTTCCCAAATAGTCAGAGGATGACTTCGTCTCTGTATGAGATTTTGGGGATTCCGATGGGAGCCTCAAATCAGGAGATAAAATCAGCATATCGGCGATTAGCGAGAACATGTCATCCTGATGTGTCTGCTTTGGATCGGAAAGATTCATCGGCCGATGAGTTCATGAAGGTCCATGCTGCTTACTCTACCTTATCGGATCCCGAGAAACGAGCGGTTTATGATAGGAAACTAGTTGTAAGGAAGAGACCGTCGATGACCGTTAGTTATTCAGCATACCGTGGTGGCCGGAGTTGGGAAACGGACCAGTGCTGGTAGAGAGTTTGATTTGTGTTAGTATATACATGGAATTAAAACTATCGGTGATGGAAAGAAGTGCTAACTTGCGCCTGCAGAGACGTTGACTCTGGCTTTTCGGAGCTTCGTTTTCGTTTTCTATCTTGATGCTCCGGCTAAATTAAGTGTCGGAGCAAAGTCCGCCAGTGGCAATCTTATTGCAGAAATTCTAAGAAAAGAGAAAAGACTTCATATCTTAGCGGAATTATGCATACTCTGTTTAAATCGCCGGAACTTTTCGACCGGCGCCATTTTACTGTAAAAACCGATGTAAAAGAAACGTTTTTTGGGCCTTTTTTGCGGGATAATTTTCTTGTATCATATGCTTGAAAAATTGTATACTCAGAAGTAATTTTCCGGTTTGGGACCAAATACAAAAATATCAAATGGTTTATATCATTTATGGCTTCTAATTCTATTCTATTGTTGTTGATATTTGGTATTTTAGGGTAATTTAGATGTTTAAATAACATTTATAAGGTAATTTTTTTAAATAATGTTTGATAAAATATATTTTAGGGTAATTTATGATATAATTTTTAGACATTTAAATAATATTTTATTAAAAATCAATTTTTGTAACTTTTAACTCTTATATTCGGTTTTTGTAATAAAAATTATAAAATCACTAATATAAATAACTAACAACAGATAATTAATCACTAATCAAACAATTAAGTTTGGCTAATGTACTTTTAGTATTTATTTTGTCAAAAAGAATTAGAAACAAGAGGATTATTAGAAAAATTAACATAGGTAAAATTATTAACACATCCACGATTAAACTTAATTTATTACTGATTCTGTTTCATAATATAAAATAATTTTTTATGACATATTTTTTAAAAATACTTAAAATTTTTTATTTTATAATTAATTTTTTATTAAATTAATTATAATATTCTTACTTTAAAATACTCAATAAAATTTTAGTATAAAGTAGGTCTCCTAGTAATTGTAAACATAATCTATAGACTTACAATCTCACACCCTTTATATTTTTATAAGTGAAAACATGCCCTTTGATGCTAAAGGAGTAGTTCAATTTTGAAACATATTCTTTGATGGAGGTAAATTGTTAGAATTAAGTTTTTGAGATTAATCAACAAATTATACTCATATTTATTAATATAAATATATTAATAGATTCATATATTAATTAAAAAAAATTTATATAAATTTTTTTTAAAATTATACTTAATTATTTTGGGTTTTAATTTTCATTCATTTCGCTGTTAAATCATAATAAAAAAATGGAAGGTTTTTAACTAATAACGTTTTTAGATTCTCGTAATTCAATGCATATATTATCGGTAGGTCCATATAATTTTTTATCCTTATATTCTAGGAACATATTTACTCCATTATCATTGGTCGAACACAAAAATTAACATTTTAACTTATAGAAATTAAAAAGAAAAAGGATAAATTTCAATTATATTAACACAATGTAACAGTAAAATTGATATTAAATGGATGAAAGAACTTCAATTTAATTTGAAAACATATATGAAACTATTAATAAATGTTCTAAATCATAGGACCTGAAAACAAATTAGCCAAAAAAGTTGTGGCCAAAGAGTGATTATCTAATTTTTATGGGGCAAAAAGGAAAAAAAAAGTTAATCTGGTCCTACGTCTCCGACACCACATATGAAATATATAAATTTTAAAACAAAGCAATACGTCCAAAAGACATGGAAGATAGCTTCTAGAAGGCAAATATTTTACATTAATTAATAAAATTAATTAATAATTATTTATTAATGACGGACAAAATTGGCCTTGTTGATGTTAATTGTTTGAGGACTATGTTTCTAGAACATTATACCCTTCAAATTTGTTTAATTAGAATTAGTATTAGTCTTCTGTTATCTTTATTTATTTATTTAATTAATTAATTTTCATGATAATGACTTTGATTGTGGAAAATGGAACATTATTATTTTTATTCTTAATACAACTCTTTGATTGGACATTCCAATTAATGTATAAATAATTAAAAATAAAAATAAAAAAAAAATTAGCCGCCTTTCTTTTGTAAGGTTATAGAATTAGGATAGGAGTATTTATATTATTTGGTTGAAATATTGATTAATTTTATACGTACCACAAAAAAATATTCGTGGCCGGTGTAAAGTTTCGAAATTAAATAAATTAGTGAATATTAGATTTTTGGAATTTAAGTCAATCTCCCTTATAGTAAACAAATTAGATTTGTCGGCAAAATCTCTTTACAAACTTGTTATATAAAAATTGGGTTTGGCTACGTTCGAGACCATCGAAATCATGGTTTTTTTATTAAATTTTTTCAAATAACATGTTAGGATGACTGACTGACACTTGAAATCAATTACAGTAGATCGTAATTTGCAGAAATTAACTTTATAATATAAATTTTGTATGACTGCAAATTTAACAGTATAAATGAATTCATGTCTACTTTAAAATATAATATACTAAAAGAATTCTCTAAAGGTAATGAAGGGTCATTACAAAATGTTCATTTAGTACCATCACCCATACGCCATTGATAGCCTTGTTTCAAAATATTATAAGAATTGACAATCAATTGGTCTTTCTTCAATAATGGTGGCAAAAAGAGGTTGAATGCTAACTAAAAAAATCAAAAGAAATACAGTTGTCTTTAAAGCACTTTCTTTTCCATGTTTGATTCTAAAATTGAAAACCTCACTTCAAGGAGCTTTATGGTTAGTCGAAGGGATGTGATAGAGCTCTATTGGCGGCTGAGGTGGACAATCAAACCTCCATCGATATGTTACAAAAGGAGGGAGGAGTCATCGGTGAAGGTTGCGTTGAAGGCCTGCGGCTAGGGTTTCTAAAGGAAGAAAATGAATGAATATTCTAGATCAGTATTTAAAGTTTTAAAACTTTACAAAATGGCTCTCAAACTTTTGAATATTTTACAAATCGGTCCCTAAAAATTAAAAAGTAGATATATTGACTTATATTCATTAATATTAACTTATATTGATTAGAATATTGACTTATATTGATTCATATATTGATGTATATTGAGTTGTATAGATTTGGTATATTGACTGATATTGAGTTATATTAGTTTATATTGATTGATTCTAAGTTATATTGAGAAATATTAATAAATACTGAATTATATTTATTGATATTATTTAGTATATTAACATATACTAATAAATATTGAAAAATACTGATTTAATTTTTTGGCATTTTGGCAAAAGTACCAAAACCATCTAACTGTGACGACGTCCATTTTTATTCTGCATCATAAAAAATCAAAAGGTACTATTCTATTAAATGTGATATTAATTTATTATTTTTTAGGGTACCCTAAATTTATTGCCCTAGCAATTATGATAAGATTTGTGATTTAGGTGACAATAATAGTTTTCTAGAAGAAATGTAGAAGTGGTGCTAGTGGAAATTTGGAGCTCACTCATCTTCAATATCACAAAACCTTTACAATAAATAAATGGATATGGAGGTTCATTTTGCTATTAAGGGTGGAAAAACTAATCATTAATGAAAATGACATGTTAATTATTTAATTTTGTAATATTTTCAAATATTTATTTAATTATGATTATTAATTATATGTAAAATTAATTATGAATGTAAATATTTTATAGTAGAATGTAATTTGTTATATATTATTATTTTTTATATAACAAAAAATTGGTACTTTAAAATAAATGTTATAATTATAATAGTATTTTTTAATAAAATATGATCATGAATATGATTCAAATAGCATTTTTATTTTTTTATAATGAAATAATATTCTTTAATATAATAAAATTTTGGATATTAATTAAAATCAAAATATGGCCAATCCAGAATCTAATTTGCCAAAAAACAACGTCGGTAGACAGTCATCACAATCAAATTCAAACAATATGCATCTATGGGCTATGCTTATAAGAATAGCAATCGGTGGTAGGGGAAGAATTAAAGACATCATAGGTCAACTCCAGCCACCAGAAGACACAGATCCAGCGTATGCTACATGGGAACAGTCTGATTTGATGGTGTTCTCATGGCTTATATAAAACATAGAGCCTAGATTGGTAAATAGAGTAGCAGAAAACCCAATAGTGAATCATGGAATTTAGCTAATAGAAGGAGCAGAGTTAGCAGACTAGTAAAGATATCAGAGAATTGTGAGGAAAATAATCTACTTGGCACACACTAGGCTAGATATTGCATATGTCATATGAATAGTAAGTTAATTCATGCATCAGCCATAAATAGATCATATGGAGGCAGTCTTGAGAATTGTGCAATATCTGAAATGAATTCGAAGAAAAGAGATTGTGTTCGGGCGAAATGAGCATCTAGATGATGAGGTATGTACTAATGCAAATTGAGTTAATGATCCAAATGACAAATGATCGACTTCAGGTACTTTACTTTAGTTAGAGGCAATTTGGTGATATAGAGGAGTAAGAAGCAAAAGATTGTGACCTTGTAGTGTAGAGACAGAGTTTCATGGAATAGTAAAGGGTTTGGCTGAAATCTTCTGGGTTAAAAAGTTAATGATTGAATTTGGTCTTACAATATAACTTCCGTGTCATCTGAAGTATGACAATAAAACTGCAATCAATATCTATGAGAACCTGATTCAACATGACGGAACCAAACATGTTGAAGTAGATAGACACTTCATCAAGGAAAATGTTGAGGAGGATATAGTGCATTCGTCATTGGTTCGATCAGAAGACCAACTGAATGATATCTTGACTAAGATAGTAATTGAGAGAATATTTAACTCAAGTTTGTGCAAGTTGGATATTGATGATTCTACTATCCAACTTGAATGGGAATGTTAATAGTAGAAGCTTCCAAGATTTGCAGAAAATCAGTACAAATATTATGTAATTAAAACTTATTATAGATAGATCATTTGTAATTCTTTATATTAACCGTTGTACGATATCAGAATTAATAAGAAAAAGAAAAAAATGTATGATTTTTCTACTAAAATATCTACTGTTACCCTTACAAGACGACTAATCTGAAAACGACTAATCTGAACTCAACTTGCATCAATAAATGTTTGATTTTTTACTATCACATGGGACCAACATTTTGACTAACAAAATGTGATGTGTCCTCAACCTATAGGCCATAAAATGGTGCAGAAAAAATGAAACCTATTACTACTATTATTAACTTAAAAATTATTCCGTTATGGACCACATTCTTTTTTTTTTTCTTTGTATGAAGAACTTTTTTTATTCCATTTAAGTTGGTATGCATCTATCTTGCTTGAAAATGTACAAATCTTCTAGAAGCTCATATAAAAGCATGTGGTGGAAGTTAATAATTTCAGTCTGAATTGCAATGAAAGGAACAGTTTAGCAAACATACACCCTGGACATAAAGCCTGGATCACTATATATATATATATATATATATATATATATATATATATA
>CANUEY010164669.1:0-20520 GCA_948099555.1 Croton setiger | reverse complement strand
TGGTCTACGGCCCCACAGGGCCTAGTTGTGAAGTTGTATGCATGATATGTGAAATCATTCATACATATTATTTGACATATGGCATATATATATAGGATCATGGAGCATTCACATGATTCTCAGAGGGGAGAGGATTCCGCTGGTCTAGCATTATTAGTCAAAGGTTCTTATGAGCCTCATGTTTTGGTCCTGGTATCATGCCTCCTGCTCGTCGTAAGGACTTTAAAGAGGCCCGTAAGCTAGGGGCGACAGACTTCTTTGATACGACAGATCCGGCTAAGGCCGAGGGTTGGTTGAGGCGCACAGAGCACATCTTTTTCATGATGGATAGCACATCGGAGGAGAAGTTCGACTACATCATTTCTCTTCTCCAGGGAGATGCTTTTGATTAGTGGGAGACAGTCCCTAATGCCATGGCTCGACCTGCAGTTTTGACCTGGGATGACTTCCTATATGAGTTCAGAGAGAATTACACCCCTGAGGTATACAGAGATCAGAAGCAGCGGGAGTTCTTCAACTTGAAATAGGGGAACATGTCGGTGGCCGATTATTAGGTATGGTTCACTCAGCTATCCCGCTATGCAGGCTCTTTGGCATCGTCTGACAAGGACAAGTGCTGCAGATGTAAGGAAGGTTTGAGGTGGGAGATTAAGTCCCACATCACATCTTATGATCGGAGGAGCTTTGCAGATCTCCGAGCAGCGGCTATTAAGGCCGAGAGGTTAGTTGCAGAGAGGCCACAGTTTGTTCCTAGGCCTAAGAGAGATGGAGCAGGGTATACAGAGGAAGCAGGTAGTTCCCGCAAGCGTCCGTTTCGGAGGCTGTTTGCTTCATCAGGTTCTCAGAGCCGATTTCAGAGGTTTGCAGGTGGTTCACAGGCTGGTTTCCAGAGGGGTGGTTCTGTCCACCAGAGTAGTCCTGGCAGAGGACAGGTGCAGATATAGGCACAGCCGACACCACAGTGTGCTCGTTGCGGCAAACCCTACTGGGGGGAATGTTGACGGTTCACCGGAGCATGCTACCTCTGTGGAGAGCAGGGACATTATGTTAACAACTGTCCCAGGAGACAAAAGTTGGCTCAAGCAGCTTCAGAGCCATCAGTTCAGATTACCCGTGCTAGTGGGGCCGGGTCAGGTTTTGGTAGAGGTAGAGGATCATTCACTCCAGTTGGGGGTGGTGCAAGAAGAGGCAGTGCCCAGAGGACTGCATCGCAGGCACCGGCGCAGGCTCGGGTCTATGCGTTGACCAAAGATGAGGCACTGGCAGCTCCAGAGGTTATTGCTGGTAAACTTTCTTTTAACACTCCTAATGTTTTTGCATTTGCATTGATAGACCCTGGTTCATCCCATTCATTTATATCATCACATATGTCAGCCTAAACACCGAGAGAGCCCAAACACTTAGAGTATAGCCTTTCCGTACATACACCATTGGGTGAGGTAGAGAGAGTGAAACACATTTATCCTGATTGTGAGATTATTATTGGTGAGCGAGTATTACCAGGAGACCTGATTTTGTTACCCTTTCATGATTTCGACATCATATTGGGTATGGATTGGTTGGCACGACGTCGAGCTAAGGTCGATTGCTATGCCAAAGAGGTTGTGTTAGAGCCGCCAGGGCAGCCAGAGGTTGTTTTCTATGGAGAGAGGCAAGCAGTGCCTGGGTGTTTGATATCAGTAGTCACAGCATTCAGTTTGATTCAAAGGGGCTGTGAGGCTTATTTGGCACATGTCGACACATGGGAACAGAGCAGAATAGTGGAAGATATTCCATTCGTCAGAGAGTTTCTAGATGTGTTTCCAGAGGATTTTCCAGGCTTACCACCGAACAGAGAGGTGGATATGTCTATTGAGGTAGTTCTAGGTACGGCCCCTGTTTCTGTTACACCTTACAGAATGACGCCACTGGAACTGGAAGAGTTGAAGAAACAGCTTCAAGAGTTACTTGATAAGGGTTTTATCAGACCTAGTGTATCCCCTTGGGGTGCACCAGTGCTATCTGTTAAGAAGAAAGACGACACTATGAGGATGTGTATTGATTACCGCCGGCTTAATCAAGTGACAGTCAAGAACAAATATCCATTACCCAGAGTGGATGATTTGTTTGACCAGCTTTAGAGAGTGAAGGTCTTTTCCAAGATCGATCTCAGGTCAGGTTATCACCAGTTGAAGATAGCCACAGAGGACATTCCGAAGACAGCATTTCGGACTCGATATGGACATTATGAGTTTTTAGTAATTCCATTCGGGTTGACGAATACTCCAGCAGTTTTTATGGCATTGATGAACAAGATCTTCCACCCTTATTTGGATTAGTTTGTTATAGTATTCATCGAAGACATCTTGATTTATTCGGAAGATCCACAGAGACACGAGAGACACCTGAGGACAGTATTACAGATTTTGCGGGAAAGACAGCTTTACGCCAAATTCAGTAAGTGTGAATATTGGTTGGATTATACGATGTTTCTGGGACATATCATTTCAGCAAATGGTATAGAGGTGGATTCCAAGAAGATAGAGGCGGTTCAGAGTTAGCCACAGCCACAGAGTGTTACCGATATCAGGAGTTTTCTCGGTTTGGCCGGTTACTATCGCCGGTTCATTGAGGGATTCTCCTTGATAGCTACTCCTTTGACCAAGCTACTCTGTAAAGATGTTCCTTTTTATATGGTCAGAGACGTGCCAGAGTAGTTTTGATCGGTTGAAGGAAAAGTTAACTACAGCACCAGTGTTAACAATTCCTTCAGGTACGGGTGGATTTGTGGTATACAGTGATGCTTCTTATTAGGGATTGGGTTGTGTGCTGATGCAGAGAGGTAATGTCATAGCCTATGCTTCACGGTAGCTGAGGACTCATGAAAAGTCTTATCCAGTTCATGACCTCGAGTTAGCCGCAGTGATTTTCGCCTTGAAAATCTAGAGACATTACCTGTATGGAGAGACTTTTCAGATCTTGACTGACCATCAGAGCTTAAAGTATTTGATGACGCAGAGAGAGTTAAACGCCAGATAGAGACGGTGGATAGAGTTACTGAAAGACTATGATTGTACCATTGAGTACCATCCGGGTAAAGCTAATGTGGTAGCCGACGCCCTTAGCCGGAAGGGTGACAGCACTTCAGCTTATTCACAGGTATCATCTTTATCGCTTGTGAATGAGTTGAAAAAGTTAAATATAGGCTTGGATGAGGATACAGAGAGAGTTTTATTGGCAACATGGAGAGTGAGACCGATCCTAAGGGAGAAGATACAGCAGAGACAGGCTAGTGATCCGCAGCTTTTGAGCCTCATTGACAGAGTTAAGCTGGGTGAGGTAACCACTTTTACCCTGGATAGTGGTGTATTGATGTTAAACCACTGATTATGTGTTCCAGATGTGGACGGACTTCGGGAGGAGATATTGGATGAAGCTCACAACACGGTTTATACTATGCATCTGGGTGCGACCAAGATGTACCACTCAGTAAAGACTCATTATTGGTGGCCCAGGATGAAGAGAGATGTGGCTGAATTTGTAGCCAAGTGTTTGATTTGCCAGCAGATTAAGGCTGAACATCAGGCTCCTGCAGGTAAATTACAGCCATTGCCTATACCTCTGTGGAAATGGGAACGGATTACCACGCTATTTGGGTTATTGTAAATCGATTGACGAAATTAGCTCATTTTATTCCAATCCGGTGGGGCATTTCACTAAATCAGCTGGCTAAAGAATATGTGAATGAGGTGGTTAGGCTACACGGAGTGCCTCTATCCATAGTGTCTGACAGAGATTCGCGATTTGTTTCGAGGTTCTGGCAGAGCTTACAGGCAGCTTTGGGTACAAAGCTTCATTTTAGTACTGCCTTTCATCCGCAGACAGACGGGCAGTCAGAGATCCAGACCCTAGAGGATATGTTGCGGGCATGTGTTTTGGAGTTCCAAGGTTCTTAGGACAACTACATCAGTTTGATGGAATTTGCCTACAACAACCATTATCATAGCAGCATCGGTATGGCACCCTGTGAGGCACTTTATGGTGGAAAGTGCAGAAGTCCTATCTGTTGGGACGAAGAGGGGTTGAGAACACTTGAGGGTCCAGAGCTAGTTCAAGATACAGTTGACAAAGTCAGTGTGGTAAAGTCAAAGTTAAAGGCAGCGCAAGTTAGGCAGAAGAGTTATTCGGACCAACACCGCAGACATATGGAGTACAGTATTGGAGACAGGGTTTTCCTTAGAGTTCCGCCCTGGAAAGGCATCATCAGGTTCGGACAGAAAGGAAAATTGAGGCCAAGGTACATTGGTCCATATGAAATCATAGAGAGAGTTGGTCCTTTAGCTTACAGACTAGCTTTACCGGCAGAGTTGGCACAGATTCACAACGTTTTTCACGTGAGTATGCTTCAGAGATACAGGTCAGATCCCACTCACGTGATAAACGAGCAGACATTTGAGGTGGCAGAGAACTTAACTTACACAGAGGAACTAGTGAGGATACTGGAATTTGGGGTGAAACAACTAAGAAATAAAGATATCCCTATGGTTAAGGTGCTTTGGAAGCACCATTCTCAGGGTCAAGCCACTTGGGAAACAGAGGAACGGATGCGACAGAGGTATCCAGAGTTATTCCAGAGTACAGGTATGAAATTTTGGGGACACAATTCTTGAGGAGAGAAGAGTTGTGACACCCCCGACCAAAAGCATACGTCTTTTTGACGTCATTACACGCCTTTTATGCATTTTTATTTAAATGCATCAGAGTATGACATGATATATGACATTTACATGAAATATATGAAATGGGAAATGATTATTAATGAGTTCAAAATGTGAAACAAAAGTGGTTTTAAGTTCGTTTATCGTCGAAAGACATAAACGGAGCCAATTAGGGTTTTTGGCTCGCGCGATCGGAAAAAACATCGAAAACGTGCAATATTTTCAAGTAGTTTTGAAACCAAAATTATACGATGATGTCATACGGTTACGGTTCTGTGAAAATCGTCGAGGTTTCGGTTCGGTTTAGGGCAACGATCGAACCGCGACAAAATTTCGGATTCCGATTTTAACGAAACTTCACACACGTGTTATACTATTTATTTTGACATCGAAAACAATTTTTAAGCTGGTGCTGGACATGTTTAGAGGCTGGAAATTGAGAGAAAGTAATTTAGAGAAAATGAAAATTTGGTTAACTTGGTTATTAAGTTTATGTAAGGATATTTTTGGGTTAAATGAGAAATCAAGCAGCTGCTGGCTATGGTTTGTCCTTGGCACGCCTGGGGTTTAGGGAAGAGGTGGAAAAGTGGTAGAAGGCAGCTGGTTTAGGGTTGAAAGAAACAAAAACGAGAAAAAGAAAGGAAAGGAGAGAGAAAGAGAAGAAGACAGAAAATAAGAAATTGATGTTAAACCTCTGATGTTATATGTTTAAAATGTTCCTGGAATGAATTATAGTTGATTAGAAGTGAGAAATTAAGAAGAAAGTGGCTGGTTTTGAATCGAGAAGGAAAAACAAATTTTTAGGCAGAATTCTGGGTTAAAGGAGCAGTCTCACGAAAGGTACTTTGTGCCTTTGTAACTTGTGATTGAGAGTGTATAGGGAGATTTGGCTTCGATAGGGTTGTAGAGGAAGTGTAGGTGAAGAGATTCATAGTTTTAGTTCACCGGAAAACGGCCAGAGGTGGTCATAACAATCATCGGAAGTTGAGAGAAAAACAGGCAAAATCTAGTTCTGGGTAGAAATCAGTGTGGGAAGCCAACTTTAGACAATTTTATCTTTCAATCCAGAAAGCTTTTGGAGATTTGGCTCCGATGAATTAATAGAAAGTGCGCAGGGGAAGAGATTGATAGGTTTAGCTTGCCGGAAGGTGGCCGGAGGTGGACGTACGGTTACCTGGAAGTAGGCTCTAGAAGTAGGATTTCTGGGTGAAATTTAGGCTGCTGAAAGAATAAGATGACCAAAACACAGGAAGGGTCTGGGTTTTGATCCAGAGGGCTGTGTCCTAAACAGCAGGAGCAGGCCGCGTTTTGGACGAAAGGGGGATTAAGTGAAACGGCAGAAGGGCTTGCGTTTTGAGCCAAAAACGCGCGCCAACACCTGTATTTTCGGTAAATCACATTTTGACCCCTTAAGTTTCTGCCGCATTCCAATTAAGTCCTTTTGGGCAATTTTGCAAATATTTTTTAATTTTAGATTGGCCCCTGAACTTATAAATGTTTATATTTTTGAGCCGGAGAGTTTTATAAATTATATTTTAGCCCTTCCAGCCTAATCTCGATGTCCTGAATTCGTTTTTGACGTCAGAAATTTATTTTGAGACTGTTTAAAGTGTGAAATTAGAGATTTAAATGTTATTTAGATATTTTAATTTGTGAATTTATTTTAAACAGTATATTTAAAGTTTCTAAATGGTTTTAATAAATATAATTGTGTTTAATTATAATTATTATATGTTAAATAGAGATTGTCAATTATTTTTATATTGACATTAAATTATTTTAAAGCAGAGATTTTCAGAGATTGAGTTTTAAATTATAGAAAATTAATTGGTTTGGAATTAAAACTCAATTAAATCAGAGAATTAAATATTAAAGCACGCATCATAGCTTATATGGGTTCCAGAGTTGTTTTGTTAAACATAGTTGCTTTGTTATGCATTATAGGAGCATCGAGTTCGAGAGCGGCATGAGGTAAGCAGCCCGAGGCCCCACCGAGTTCACAGCAGTGAGGTAAGTGTTAAACCACTTACTTAGAGATATGAATTGTGAGATTGCTTATATTGCTATATTGGATTGTTTGGACCGGTATGAAGCCCGGTCAACCAGAGATATGTGTTATATGACTTGACTTGTTTGTGGTTCCTGAGTCGGTACTGAAATCCGACCAGTTGAGTTATTTGATCTGGATAGAAATATATATGATATTTTGACTGGTACTGAAATCCGGCTATATGCTTATATGAGAGATATTGCTATGAAATGTATATATTGCATAAATGCATTTCACAGGACATAATTACAAGTGTTGTGATTATCGAGGCCAGTGTGTGCAAATTTCACCCGGAAAAACATACGGGTTTTTACAGTGATGCCAACGGGCTTATTTGATATAGAAAGACCTGCAGGTCCTATATCTACAGAGATGATCTTCAGATCTTAGAGAGAGAGGTTTGACAGATGGAATTTCGGGTCTTCCTCATATTGTTACAGAGAGAGGTTTGACCGACGGTATTCTGGATCTTCCTCATATTGCTACAGAGAGAGGTTTGACCGACGGTATTCCGGGTCTTCATCATATTGCTACAGAGAGAGGTTTGACTGACGGTATTCCGAGTCTTCCTCATTTGCTGGATCCAGCTAGTGTATTGATATAGGTGCAATTCACGGGGCAACACTAGGTCGATAATCACAACTAAAGAACAGAGAAAACATGACATTAGCATTATATGCATACAGGGAATGACTATATGATAAAGATGTTTATATGGCAGAGTTGTTTATATGACAATGTTGTTTATATAACAGAGATGGTTATATATAACAGAGAAGGTTATATAATGGAGATAAATATTTTTACAGAGATGCTTATTATGATAAAGAAGGTTTCGTGGTTATAATTTAATATTACTGCTTTATATATTATTATTGCTTAAATATGGTTTACCTTTACTGAGTATGTGACTCACCAAATCACAATATATGTTTCAGGTCTGCATTCCGAGTGAGGTACTAAGGCTTCACTCGTCTATGCATAGGTCGGTCCAGCAGGAATTTAGGCCTCTCTCCTCTCACAGTCCATATTGTATATGTTGCATATAGTGTGTTTCGCTCTTACCTCTCCTCTTCTTCTTCTCTGATTGCACTTCAGAACAAGTTCCACAAATCAAACTCCATTAGACGTTCAAAGAAACTAGAACCTAATTCCTAGAACTAGAAAGAAAACTTGACAAGTATCCGGAGGCAACACAAGAGAATTTGTGTTACACGATTTAAAACCAAGTATCGACACAAGCAAATGATACTTGGCAATGTAATGGAATTCAATACTAGAAAAAAAAAAGAGAAACAATGAGGTCAATAAAAAAAATGAATTTGGATATAATGAATCAAAACCAACTCACTATTGGCATGTTGATTTACGGACCTAATCAATTCTACCCAATCTGCTAGCTTCTAGACTCTTGAACCCACTTCAAGCAGTCAATTAGGATGGTATTTAACTTGCGAGTTGAATTCAAACAGCCCCTAAGTCTCAATCTTTTTTGAATTGAACCACAAAAATTCATCAAACTAATCTTGGATTCAATCTTGAATTCTTGTTTTCGAAACCACTTTTCTTGTTTTTGTTCTTTCATTTTTTTCCTTTTCTTGAATTCAATCTTGAATTCTTTTGTTTTTTTGTTTTCATTTTTTTTTCTTTTAAATTTGAAGCACTAAAAAACAATATTAAGATGGATGAAACTTGTGGGAAAAAAAGAAAACGAAAGACTACTCGCAACTCAATTCACAAAACAAAAGATGAAAGACTCAAAACGAAAGACCCAAAACACTTTAAGATGAAACGAAACCCTAGATAGAATAGATAGATAAGAATTACTTGTTTTTAGTGCTCTGATACCAAATGATGCGGAACCCTATGTCAATAAAGGCCTCAAACTCGCACACATACTTTAATTAAGAATTCTGAAAAAGAAAGCAATCCACCCTGTATAACACTCGTTGCTTATGAAAGCAAGAACGCTAATAACGGAAGGATTTTGTCAGATAGAAATCAGAAAAATGTCACAAACAAAGTTTGATAAGTAAATCTGAATTATTGATGCAATCCAAGAATTAGAATTTCTCTCCCTAAAACTAGAATCACACGAAATATTATTGAAAAGAATATGAATTTCGAAAATTATGAATAGTTGATTTAACTTTTACAAGCATATGTTGCCTCTTTTTGTAGTGAAAGGCATAAATCCTAATGAAATAAGGAAATCTAATTAGAATCTAAAACAAATTCAAATTCTAACTAGAAAACAAATCTTATCCAAACCAAATAATAAATCTTATCTAAACTAATCCTACTTTAACAAAAAATATTTGTAAATTCGTCCAAATATTTGGCCCACAAAAAAAAGCCCAAATTCTCTTCCATGCAACCCATGCACATGTGGCCCATTGGATTTTTCTTAAGCTCATTATTCACAGCAAGTTCTTGAAATTCATTTGATATTTCTTCTTGTACATACATTCCCAGACTTGCCTAAAATTTCTTAGCACGACTCCTTGTCAATGGACCATTTGGTAATGTCAAAGGATCCTTGTCACCCCTCTTGTTCGCATCAGTCTTGGTAATGAAGCTTCTTGAGAGGAAAACAAGCTTGGGTTGAATTTTGCATGCATAAAGTGCATGGGCCAAATGTTCATAGGTTGTATGGATGTGAAGTTAGGCTATTTTTTGGGCCAAGTATTTTGGACGAATTTTGCTATATTTTTTTTGCTGAAGTAGAATTAGTTTAGATAAGATTTGTTATCTAGTTTAGATATAATTTGTTTCCTAGTTAGAATTTTGATTTTTTTTAGATTCTAATTAGATTTCCTTATTTCATTAGGATTTATGTCTTTCACTATAAAAAGGGGCAACATATACTTGTAAGAGTTTAATCAACTATTCATAAATTTCGAACATCTCTTACTCTTTTCAAGAATATTTCGTGTGATTTTAGTTTTAGGGAAAGAAACTATAATTCTTGGATTGCATCGGGAAGTCAGATTTACTTATCAAACTTTGTTTGTGACGTTTATCAAATTTCTACCTTACAAAATCCTTCGGTTATTAGCGTTCTTGCTTCTATAAGTAACAGGTGTTATAAAGGGTGGATTGCTTTCATTTTCAGAATTCTTAATCAAAGTGTGCGTGCGAGTTTGAGGCCTTTATTTCCATAGGGTTCCATGTCACTCCTATTTTGGCCAAAAGGCCTAAAAAACCACATTTTCGGCCACAGACGCCGTTAAACTCTTATTTTGGCCAAAAGACCCAAAAAATCACATTTTCGGCCACGGACGCTATTAAACTCCTATTTTGGCCAAAAGGCCTAAAAAATCAACATTTTTTGCCACGGACACCGTGTAACTACTATTTTGGCCAAAAGGCCTAAAAATCACCTTTTCGGCCACGAACTCCGTAAAACCTCATTTTTGGTCCAAAGACCACATTTTGGCATCAAAATGCCTAAAAACAAAACTTTAGGACTAAGGCCCGCCAATCCTTTTGACATTCACTCAGACACTCATCGCATGCATACATGCATTCCCCCCTTCACTACACCTTTAAATAAGCTATATCGAACTATATTAACCTTGATCTCTCATTCATGTGAGAGTATGTAAGCATATTTGGGATCTAACCCCGAATAGCAGGTCCATCATCCACCCCTCTTCTAAGTTCCTTATCTACGTCCTGCATCACAAACATATAGAGAATAGGGTTAGTTAAATGATTGCATGACATAACCTCCAAATCCTCCTCGGGTTCGTAGAATTGTGCTTCATTCATTGGAGCGATTGACCTAGAAATTAATCGCAAAACGGAGTAACTAGGGTTTTTTTCTTAATTTTCCCTTTAAAAATAAATTAAGTGGCGACTCTACACACATCACCTCGAATGAACATCCTCCGGCTAACCCGTCCCCCCGGCGAGCCCGGTGGCTCGAAGGGCTTGGTAAGGGTTCACAATCTGGCAACCTCCACTAGGGACTTAACTTGCAAAGTTAAGTGAGGGTTAACATTGCATTCATCTAGCTAACTCATCGTTTAAGACACTCCTTTATCTTTAGAAATTTGTTTTGTAGGACATCTCTTTAAAAGATCCCTATCCTAAATGAACCTTGAAGAAATTTGGACAAAATAAATAAATAAATTGCATTTGCATCTATTGTGCATGATTGAATTTTTTAGCATAAAAAATGAATTTCAAATGAATTTCTTCTCTCTCTGTTCAAGCTTCTGAGTCGGGATAGTAAGTAATGCTAGATGGGCACGCCTCCTTGGTGTCCATGGACAGCGAAAGTGTCCCACCTTGGTACCGAAAACCATTTCTAATCCTTTTGGAGGTGGCCCAAGAGTAAGTAATACTGCTGGAACCACGCGAAACTCTTTGTTTCACATGTGGCGAGGTATATCCTTACTCTAGGTGCACGAGGGTCCCTATTAGCCACTCAGTTTTCTCATTCAAATTAGAACCTTCCCCTTAGGATACCCTAGAATATTGCATCATCCCATGACATTAAAATGAGTTATGGCATGATGATTTGTGCATTCATGCATTCATACCACCTATAATAGGGGGAACAAAAAAAAGAGAGAACATAAAAAAAAGAGAAAGAACAAAGAGGGAAAACAAAAAAAAAAAAGAAAGGAAGGGAATAGAATAAATGAATCATTAGATAAATGCCTTAATTGGACTAAGAGTCTATCCTATGCCCTACCTTATACCATACCTTACCCCGACACCTAATCTTTTTCCCTTTATCTATACAAGTACTTACTCTCCAAGTGCCATCATCTAATCTTGAGTCTCCACCAACAAGTCCAACACCTTCTCCAATGGCCTCTTTAGATGATATCAGAGCCCTTTTGAGAGAACAAGTTGACAAGATCAATGCCCAAATAGAAATCAAAATGGAAGCTAGGATAGCTGAAGCCTTGGCAAACCAAAAAGCTGCCCTCCTGTCTGAATTAAGGATTAGGGCAAAATGAGCCTCAACCTCCAGAAAGGAACTTACCTATACCCCTGTCACTAATCTGGAGGACTAACCCTCCAAAGCTGCTGAGTTTAAGTCTCAAAAGATGAAAGAGAAACTTGAGGCTCTAGAAAGATCCATTACTGCCCTCATAACCCATAAAGAACTAGTGGACATGGACTCATTTTCTTTGTTCCCTAATGCCCAGTTACCCACTAAGTTCAAAATGTCCAACATGGATAAATTTGATCGAACCTCTTATCCCAAAACCCATCCAAAGATGTATGTGGGAGCATTAAACCCTTTTGGACTAAGTACTGAGCTTCTGGCCCAACTTTTCCAACAATCCCTCACTGGAGCTACGCTTAGATGGTTTGTGAGCTTTGATAGAACTAAAATCAAAACTTGGAAGGACATTTGCAATGCCTTCAATACCCAATATAGCTATAACATTGAGGTGGATGTTACTCGAAGGGAGTTAGAAACCACCAGACAGAAGAACAATGAACCTTTCTCCGCGTTGCTTACGAGGTGGAGAGCAAAAGCTGCCCAGATTATCAACCGACCTTCTGAACAAGAACAGGTTGACATAATCATCAAAAACCTACTCCCAGTCTACGAAATCACAGTTACAAACTCAATACTTACCTACCTTTCCACTCATTACTACTGCAACCAAGGTAGAAGACTTCATCCAACTAGGTCAACTCAAAGATGACTCAGCTACCTCTAGATACAAAAAACAAAACCCCTCTGGACCAAGTAAAATAAATGAAGTGGCCAGTATTACCCCAACCGACCCATTGAATGTAGGGAGTTTGGGAAATAATCAACCAAGACGAGGTTTCACTGGCCTCAGGATGCCAATCACTTTAGTCTTCCAAGAAACAATGAAGGCTGGATACCTGAAACTATTAGAGGCGAGACCACCGCCTAATCCATTGCCAGTTAACTACAGAATCAATGAATACTGTAAGTACCACCAAAGCAACGAGCACAAGACAGGGGCCTATTGGACCCTAAGAAGATGGATCCAAGACTTGGTAGATAACAGGTCAATTATACCTAAGACAAAACCCAACATCAATACAAACCCTTTGCGCAATCATGGGGTAAATGCTATAACCACCCAAGAAGAATTGTTTGATCCTTTCAAACTTTTCTTAGAGATGTACAACATATGTGTCTTGGACTTAAATGACCTTTCCGAAGAGGTTGATGTCATAACCCACAGCGGAAAGCATACAAACCCATCGTCTTGGATAAAGTTCCGAGCGAACCAAGGGGATGAACACCTGAACCAAAAGAAGACCCAGTCTTGACCCAACTCAAGAAAACCCAAGCTAGGGTATCCATATAGGAGCTCTTAGCCTTATCTTTCCCTCATCGCCAAGCTCTTTGCAAGGCTTTGAGCCAACTCCGATCATTGGTTGAAGTAAGCCCTGAAACACTTGTAACTACTTTAACCCAAGCATCAAAGACACAAAACATTGGTTTCTCGGATGAAGACCTGCCAGAAAACTGAGGTAATCATAATGAAGCCTTATAGATCACAATCCAAACTAGAGACAAAACTGTACCCATGGTGCTCATTGATAATGGGTTAACTATAAATATATGCCCTTTGAGAGTAGCAAGTTGTTTAGTTTTGGAGGTTTATTTCGATCAAATAGTCAAGGCATATGATAATACCCGAAGAGAAATTTTAGGGGTTGTCACTCTATTAGTAACTATTGGGCCATCCAAAATGGAAATTCCCTTCCAAGTCATTAATGTTCCAACAAGCTTTAATCTCCTCCTTGGAAGACCATGGATACACCAAGCTAGAGCTGTACCTTACACTAGAAGGTTAAGTTCCCTTACATGGATAGAATTATCATTGTCCGATGGGATAATTACAGTCAACTTAGAAGTACCAAGGATCAGCCTCTCCTTGAGGTTAGTCCTGAAAACTCAAGTAGAACCCTCTCTGGATTTCAATATGACACCATCCAATGCATAGAAGGCAGAGTGTCAAGTCCCTATACTCTCTTTAACTTTGGGACGTTACAAATCAACTGCATGGTCAAGTTAATGCTGAGAATGTCCTACTTGCCTGGGATGGCTATGGCCAAGTCTAGAAAAGCACCTCCCACGGTATCAGCTTGGGAAAGTCTGGTTGCCAATGGAACTTTTGGGTTGGGATATGAGCCAATAGAGGAAGATCTAATGGAAATAGACTTCAGACCTCAGAGAGCCTGCGGTTCGCAAAGAAAGGACATCATAATGTGTCTCTACTTCAGAACCCTTAATGGCTATTTTGTCAAACCAGGAACAAGAAATCCTTATTGTGGTTTCCAAGAGCCTTTCTATTGCCTTAGAGCTAAAAAGATGCTGCCAAGAACGGAACTGTTTGTTGATGTGCTTAAGGAAGAGTTTTAAGGTTCACCCATCCAACATATGGAAGATTTTATGCAACCCAGTCTCTTTGACGAAGTTGTAATGATTTCAAATTGTGAAGGACTCTTGAATCCGCTCTACTTGATTAAGTCAGCTCAAGAGCCCTTGACCAACTGGTATACTGAGAAGGAACGACCTGTCATCCAACCTAGTGTCAAACCAAGTCCTGAGTCTATCAATGTACAACTTGAGTCGGAACATAGTCCTCCTGAGTCTGATCTAGAGTTTCCTGAGTCATTCAACCCAAGTCTTGAGTCCAATGTAACTGTTGAGGATAATTTCCTCTCTTTCAATAATAATACTCAAAATTTTGATTACCTTGTTTGTCAATCTTCCCAAGTACAATCTGACAAAAATAAAGAGAAAATAGAAATAAAAGAAACGAAAGAACAATAATAATTGACAAAGAAAATGAACTTACATACATTGCATGTGATTGTGCATATAATGATCAAATTGCTGGGTGCCTCAAGAAGTTTGCCGACTGTTTCATGTGGAAGTCGAGTGATGTTACAGGGATAGATTCAGCCATAGCAGTGCACAAGATTTAAAATTTCCAGGGGTAAAGGTTAAATAGAAGTTAAGAAGAATGAAGCCAAAATGGTCTTTGAAGATTAAAGAGGAAGTAGCGAAGCACTTAGATAACAAGTTCATGGAGCCCATTACTCAAACTACTTGGCTAGTCAACATTGTACCCATTCCAAAAAAAAGGATAGCAAAGTGAGAATGTGTGTGGATTACCGAGACTTCAACAAAGCTTGTCCCAAGGATGACTTCCCCTACCACATATTGACTTGCTTATTGACTGAATGGTCTGACATGAGACGGTCTCCTTGACTAATCTCGTTGTCGGGTATAACCAGATAATGATGCATCCTCCCGACAGTGAGAAGAAATCTTTTATTACAGAATGGGGCACTTATTATTATAGGGTCATGCCCTTTGGACTTAAGAATGCGGGGCAACCTATCAAAGAATGGCAACCATAATTTTCCACAATGTGATTCATAAAGAAATGAAAGTGTACGTGGATGACATGGTCATTATTAAGTCAAAGACAACTGAAAACCATGTTCATGAACTTGAGAAGTTCTTCCTTAAACTTCGAAAGTATAATCCGAAGCTCAACCCAGCTAAGTGTCTCTTTGGTGCAACTTCTATAGTATTTTTGGGTTACTTGATCAGCTGAAGAGGTATTGAGATTGAACCTTCCAAGTCAAAAGTGATTCTAGAAATACCACCTCCGAAAAACGAAAAAGAAATTCGGGGTTTTCTGGGGAGACTACAGTACATCAGTCGGTTTATCTCACAATTAGCCGATACTTGTGGCCCAATCTTCAAGCTCTTAAGAAAAGGAGTTTCTCGAGAATAGAATGAAGATTGCCAGAAAGCTTTTGAAAAGGTCAAGTAGTATTTGCTAACCTCCACTAGTGTTACAGCCTCCTAGGCTGGGTAAGCCATTACTTCTTTACCTATCAGTAACCGATGAAGCCATGTAAGTCTTGTTAGCCCAACAGGCAGAAAACTCCAAAGTTGAAAATGTCGTCTACTACCTCAGCAAAAGAATGCTTGAGTACGAGCTTAAGTACAACCAGATTGAGAAGTTGGGTTTAGCCTTAGTCTGGGCATGTACAAAGCTGCAGCACTACCTATCTTCTTACACTACTTATATCATTGCTGAATCGAGTCCTTTGAAATTCCTTATGTAAAGGCCGGTTTTGGATGGTAAAATGGCTAAGTGGGTGTCAATGCTCACAGCCTTGATTTGAAGTTCATCCAAAGAAAAGCAGTCAAGTGTAGCAGACTAATTGGCTGAGTTACGCATCACGGATTAAATGCAAGAGATAAGTTCCCTGATGAAGATCTCTTGAATGTGGACAATGCCGCTTGGAAAATGTACTTTGATGGAGCTTCCAACCATCATAATAATGGGATCGGAGTAGTATTCAAAACTCCTTGTGGAAAATACCTCCCAATCGCGGTCAAACTAAACTTTGATTACACTAATAATGAAGCAAAATACGAAGCCTGCATCAAAGGGTTAGAAGCAGCCTTGGATCATGGGATTAAGAACCTAAAGGTCTTTGGCGATTCCAACCTAATAGTCTCCCAAGCCTTGAGAAAATGGAAAATAAAAGAAGAGCATCTGGTTCCTTACCTACAACGCTTAGATAAATTAGTCCAGCAGTTCGATGTCCTGACACTCGACTATTTTCCAAGAACAAAGAATCAGTTTGCTGATGCTTTGGCGGATGTTGGGGAAGGAAAGATCATCCAACCGCTAACAGTTTAGCTTCAAGAACAGCTAGCTTCCATAATGCACATGGTAGATGACAAGCCATGGTATTAGGATATTTGGAATTACCTCAAAGATGGGAATTATCTAGAAGGGTCATCCAAAACTGACCAAAGAACATTAAGGTAATTAGCGACAGGCTACCTCCTCATTGGAGGCATGTTATATAATAGAACATGGAATAGGGTGCACCTAAGATGCGTAAATAAGGCAGAAGCCGAATCAATTATGGAATCTATACATGATGGAGAATCTAGTCCACACATGCATGGAATAGCATTGGCTCGAAAAATTATGAACTTGGGTTACTATTGGCTGACCATGAATGCAGATCACATAAAACATATGCAAAGATGTCATGAATGTCAAATCTTCGCTACGCTACAAAGGCAGCCAACAATCGCTTTGAATTCCATCACTTCACCATGGCTCTTCGCTACATAGGGAATCGATGTCATTTGGAAATTTCACCCTAAGGCTTCACATGGCCACCAATTCATCTTAGTAGCTATGGTTTACTTCACAAAATGGGTTGAAGTGGCCTCCTGTTCAGTCCTAAATGCCAAAAAGGCAGCACAATTTCTCCGTACCAATATCCTATGTCGGTATGGAATACCTTTTGAGATCATAGATAACGGGTCTCATTTCCAAAAAGAGTTTGCAGACTTGTTAAAAGATAAGAAGATCCAACATCCTAAGTCTTCCCCCCTATAGCCCACAGACAAATGGGGCTGTAGAAGCAGTAAACAAGTCCATCAAAGTCATCCTGCAGAAGATGGTTCAAAACCACAAAAGTTGGCATGAAAGTTGCCCTATGCCTTATAGGGTTACAGAACTGCCATCCGAACTCCAATTGGGGCAACCCCGTACTTCTTAGTATATGGAATGGAAGCGGTACTCCCCATTGAACTCGAAGTTCATTCAGTCCGAGTCATCCAAGAAAGCCAGATCAATGAGGCCGATTGGATCAGCAACTATCACCATCAACTTTTGGGTCTAGATGAAAGAAGACTACAAGCCTTGCATTTCCAGGGTTACCAAAGACGAATGGCCAGGCATTTCAACAAGAAAGTCAAAGACCAGAAGTTGGAAGAAGGTTATTTAATCCTAAAAGAAATCCGAACACCAGTCATAGACCCCCGTGGAAATTGCCGCTCTCATTCTTATTTCTTAAAGAAGATAGTTTCCGGCGGACCAGTCATCCTAGCAGATGAGTTCATAAACCCATGCAATTTAGACCAATTAAAAAGATATTATGTGTGAACACTCATTGTAAATCACATGCATTTTGTAACAAGAACTACGTGAACCTGATTCTCTTTTTGTAAAGAAAAGGTAAAGTAAAATAAAAATTGTATTATGGAGATACGTTGTAACACCTCTACTTGTACTCTTACGTCATAAAACATGCCATTTTTTTAACATATTATTACCTTTTTATCTTGTTAACACATATAACATAATCATACATAGCCATGTCATACATATAACAAAATATGATATACAATCTCTTTTACCTTTACCTCTATTTAACATGCCTTTCTCATAATTTACATATCATACTCATTCATATATAATTTACATATATCAAAAACATGGTTATAACCATTTGTTTATCCTAAGGAAACATAAACTTAACATTTTATGTTTACATGCCAAACATATATAATTATGCCTTATAAACAAAGCATAAACCAAAACTATATGCAGCATTTACAAATGACGTGGTGAGAGGGAGAGAGGCCTAGGCTTCAGCTGTACCAACCAGAGCATAGACTAGTGAAGCGTTAGTACTTCACTCAAACTGCTGACTTGAAACATATATTGTGATTTTGATGAGTTGCATACTTAGCAAGTGTAAACCAAAACTATATAAAGCCAACATATAAGGCAATTTATCATAACATATCAAATATTAATGAATTCAGGTCATATTCATCATATATAATCATATCTATAGCATAATTTGCAAAATGACATGTCTTTCCTTTTTATTTAGTTGTGATTTATTGACTAAGTGTTGCCCCGGGAATTTCACAGCATAAGATTCTCTGACTTGATCCAGTGAGCATATAAGACCTAGAAAACCGTCAGTCATAGGGATCCAAAGATCAACCTTTCTCTATAAGATCCAAAGATCACTCTGTAGCATATAGGACCCGTAGGTCTTTCTATATCATATAGAACCCATAGGTCTCCTTGTGAAAACATATAGAAATCGTAGGTTTCTTTTGTCAAATTTGCAAAAACTGGCTACGATAATGACAACAGTTGTAATTAAGTCCTATGGAAATGCATTTATATAATATACGTTTCATATCATCATTTTCATCTAATCATGTGACCAGGCTTCAGTACCATATATATATATATATATATCCAATATCAGATCATATAACATTTCAATACCGACTCAGGAACCATAAACATCACAATTCATATATCAGATATCTTTAATTGATCGGGCTTCAGTACTGGTCCAAACAGTTCAATATAACATATTTGACAATATCATAAAGTCATCTTTAAACATATAAGTAAGTGGGTTTAACATTTACCTCTCTACTGTGAGCTCGGTTGGGCATCAAGTTGTTTATCCCGTGCCGCTCGAGAACTCGATGCTCCGAAAACAGGTGCTGAGCGCGCTATTTGGCATCAAAACACAAAGGGAAGTATCGTTTTGGCCGCTGTCCTTAGAATCAAAATGCAGCCTCAACCTGCATTTCGTCTACGTGCCACTTATCCAAAACACAGCCTCTGCCTGCGTTTTGGTTCGTCTTCAACCTCCTCCCTCTTCTGTTTTTTGCCGAAAATCGTGGCCTTCCTACCAACTTCCAAACGACTGTACATCCTCCTCTGGTGGTTTTCCGGCAAACTACGACCACCGTTCTCTTCCTCTACACACCCTTTACCGAACCATCAGAGCCAAATTCCCCCATGCACGCTAGATTGAAAGATATAAGCTCACCAAGTTGCACCCTTAACACTGTTTAAAACCTAGAATTTTTCTCTCTCTACTGATTTCTCCTTCTCCCTCACTTCCTAGCCATTTCCTTCACTTCCTATCACCTCTAACCTCTTCCTACACACCTAAGGAACACTCTGAAGGTGTTGGATCAAAGCTTTTCTCTCTCTTTTCTCTTTTCTCTTTCTTTTCTTTCTTTTCTCTCTCTTTCTCTCTGTCTTCTTCTCTTTCTATTTTGCTTCGCTTTCTCTTTTTTCCCCTCTGTTCCATACCTCTTACTCACCTTTTACACATCATGTTTCAGTCCCCAAACATAATCTTTCTAGCAGCAGCTTAATTTTTGCACAAAAATTCTATTTTACCCTTTGTAAACTTAACCCTTAAGCTTTCTATTTCTTCACTTCATTTTCTTTCTTTTTTTGCCAATTCCAACCCATGAATTAGCTCTAGCACCAGTTTAAAATTTTTTTTGGTGTCAAAATAATAAGTATAACATGTGTCTAAAGTTTTGTAAAAATCGGAATCCGAAAATTATTTGCGGTTCAGTCGGTGCCTTAATCTGACTCCGAAACCTCGAGGTTTTTCGCAATACCGAAACTGTATGATGTCGTCGTAAAATTAGGTGTCAAAACTCTTAAAATCATGTCAATAAATATATCTTAAAACATCAAAATCATTTGCTTTATATTTTACGCGTTTCCGACATTTTTCGGTCGCGCGAGCCAAAAACCCTAATTTACTCCGTTTTTGTCTTTCGACGGTAAAAGAACTAAAAAAATAACTTGTTTAACATATTCATTTCATGCATTATCATATTCAATTCATATTTTTCATACTTATATCATATATCATATCATATATAATGCATTTTAAATGAAAATGCACTTTATGCAATGAAATGATGTCGAAACGACGTAGGGTTGGGTTTGGGGTGTCACATACGTAAGCGATGTAACGTCCTCTCTTATACCTTACGTTATAAAACATGTCATATTTTTTTTTATAAACTTATATCACCATTATAATTATCATGTTAAACTATACCATCACATAATAACCCAATATATAACATACATATTCCAAATATCAAACATAAACCAAATATTAAACATA
>CANUEY010164626.1:0-14917 GCA_948099555.1 Croton setiger | reverse complement strand
ACTGCCACTAATATTTATAAGATCATTCATAACATTTTAGACGAACATAAATTTGTAAAAAAATGTTTGATAATATCATTTGATAATGCTGCATCAAACACTGCATCCATCAATCAATTAAAAGAATTATGCCAACCAAATGTTGGCGGTAAATTTTTTCATATAAGATGTACATGCTATGTGTTGAATTTGTGTGTTAAAGATGGTTTAAAATTTTTGGAAGTGCATATTTCACTTATTAAAAATGCAATTAAACATCTCTACTCTTATAATAAATTTATAAAAAAATTGGTTTAAATTTTGTAGAAGTAATAATTTGACTTCTACAAAATTTAAACGTGATGTTGTACATAGGTGAAATTTCACCTACACTTTATTAGCATAATCATACGAATATAAAGATGCATTGTGCGCTTTTTACAATTCCAGGATAACCACGATATTGTGATTTATTCACAATCATGGGAAATTTGTTCAAAAATAATTAATTTGCTTGAAGTTTTTAATGATGCAATTAAAATTTTTAGTCATGTTTACAAACCAACATCACATATTTTTTGGCAATGCAGTGTTAATATAGTGGATAGATTGCAATTGTTTGAAAATAATGTTCAAAGTTATTTTAAAATTATTCCTAATTTATTTTTGGTTGCTGTTGTGTTGATCTTAGGGTTAGATTAGATGTTTTAGAAATACATTGGATGTTTATTATAAAAATTTGAATTTGCCTATAGATAAAATTATTAGTGTACATAGTTTAGTTAATGAAACTAGACAAACGGTTAATGATTTGTTTATTGAATTTTCTGCAAAAAATGCTTCAGCTATTGAAACTAACGTGGGCGGAAGTTCTACTCCCGCTAGACTGGGTGAGACCTCGGTTCAAAACAAAATGTCTCTTATTTATTCCCAACGCCAAAAAAGGCCGAGGGACCGGTGCAAGTTCCTATCCGGAACTTGACAAATACCTGTCCATCGAGTTTGAATTTTCAAGTGCAGCAACGGATCTGATCAATTTCGACATATTGGATTGGTGGGTAGGCATGAAGACACCTTCCCAATTATGGCCAAAATAGCTAAAGAAGTCTTGGCAGTGCCGGTCTCAACAGTTGCCATTGAGCAAGCATTTAGTGCCGGCGGCCTTCTGTTTTTCGAGAAAAGAACAAAATTGAGAGCAGAAAATCTGGAAATCCAAGTGTGCGTTGGGGATTGGGCGGCCGCCGACTCACGTAAACAAGAATGCTGGACTTCTACCTTCGATGACAGCTCCAAAGTCACTGAAACCTTCTTCGCCGTCGAAAATTGAGGTAAGCATTAGAACTATGTGGACTTTGATTTTTCTTTCTGTCAAAGAAATACGTAGGCAGAATAATATTTTTTTTTAAAAAACAAATTATTTGCAAGCTCAATTTCTTTTTTATTTTTTTTCATTCTTTTTTCATTTTTTTTTCAAATTTAATGTACACACTTTTATGCAATGACATAAATTTTATGTTCAATTATTCAATTAATAAAATATTTATTTTTTATTTTTTTATTTTATTGTCAACATTAATTTTTTTATTAATTGAAATTATTATTTTATTTTTGTCAAATATTTAACTTTATTCATTAAATTCCTTCTCCAACGTTTAAATTTAATCAATTTTTTTTTCTACTTTTCTATTTATATAATTTACATTAATTTCATAAATGATAGATTATTTTTAAGCTCATGTACTTAAAAATTGAAATTGGCAATTATAAGTTAGTTTCAATTTTAAAATTATTCTACTTTCACTAACTACTCGTTTACAATTATTCAAACTATTATTGGGTAAAAAATATAAATATTCATTTCAATAAGACCCCAAATTGAATTAATAAAAATAAAGTTACATTTACTTTTTATTTTTTTTGATTTTTTTTTCTTTTCTTTAAAAAAAAAAGAACCGGTTCTTTTTTTTTTCTTTTTTCAAATTGTTTCTTTTTTTTTCTTTTTTACTGCCGATTTCTCTTTCATCAACCCAACAATTTTCCAACTCGTGAACGAACCACCGGTTCAACCTCTCTAAATTGCTGGTTCTTAACCCGCCACCGAACCGTCGGTTAACCGTGAACCGCCGGTTATGATTCCATTAGCATTCGAATCAAGGCTCGGAACCGGCCCGGCCCGGCCCGGCCCGTGACCACGTCTAGGTGGACATGAAATTATTAATTTGAACACATTAAATTGCAAAAGAAAAGCAAATTCTAAAAAGGATTAGGATCGTTTCTTTAGGAAAGTTTTACTCTAATTATAACTTTGGTCATTTCTATAATTAAATTCATAATACTTTGTTTTTCTCTTTATGACTTTAATTCTATGTGGGGTTTTATTATTTCTTTCTGAAATGATTAATATATGTGAAAGAGAAGGTAGTTGAAAAAAATAAAAAAGAAAGAGGTAAGTGTCGGTGGAACAGTAGCATAGCATCCAATGCAGTAAACTCCTCTTTTCGATTTCTATTATCTCTCCTTCTCTTGCAGCAAGCACTCGCCCATCGTCACTTAACACTTTCAAAACCACTTTTTTTTTTTTTGCTGCATTTAAGCCTTCGGACTCTCTCTCCCTCTTTTATTCTTTCCTTCTCTGGCAGCTGCTGGCTGGATGATGAGGGAAAATGGTGGATACATTTCTTTGTTGACAACATCCTTAATTTTCTTCAAGCTCTAAGCTACGCAATGGTGAGAAACTTAACCTACATACTTAATCTTTTACGTACAACAATTATTTTTATCCTACATTTGTATATGTTTTGGATTAGCTTGTTCTGCTTGGTTTTCTTTTACTATCCATTCATTTGCTTTATTATCTTTTAATTTTTGTTTTTCTCTTACATCAATTTATTTTTTGGCCTCATTATGTCTTATTCTATGTTATTTATATATTTTCTACTAAATGAAAAGTGAAAAAAACACTTCCTATTTCATTAAAATCTAAAAATCTAAAAGTTGATTAAAATTTAAGATTGTGACACTGTTGTAGATAATGTTTCACTGTCCTCCACTCATATATACTGAAAACATATATGATAAGCCATTATGAACTTGAGTTGTTGCAGCTGTACAGCATTATATTAACATTATGGGTTATATTCACTTTAATAGAAAGAACGGGAATTGGAAAAAAAGTAATAATAATAGAAAGAATGGGAAGCACTGTTTTAGCCTTTAATTACTCATTTTTCACCTTTCTGCTAATTACATATATAATAATACATTGCTTTCGCGACTGGTATTCTTTCAAATATCATGCAAATTATAACTTAGTTTTTGAGTAAAAAATCAGCTATAATTACGTGGATTAGGTCAACAAACCCCCCATTTAATTAATGTATTGAAATTATTATTCAAATTTAATTTGGTAGTGAATTTCATCGATTTTATAATTGTAATTTAAACATTCTCTGTATAACTGAAAAGTGATCCCAATCTGTTTTCCAATATTTTTGTATGTAAACTTCATATTGATTTTTTTAAGAAAAGCTACTGTCACCCGTAATGTAAAACATGAACCCCACAAGTGTACAAAACTACGTTCTTGAGAAAAGTGGTTTTATTTGGCTAAATGTTGGTTAAATATTATTATTATTATTTGGTTAAAAACTTTTATTTTACATTTTTGTCATTTTTTTAGTTTACCATGGCAAAAGACCTAAATACCCTTGTTAGGCTTAGGACTAACTTTCATTGTTCTGGTCTACGATTGTCCCCATAATGTGGTCCACTTAAATTTTACCCAAAATAGAAATATGGTTTAATTAGAAATGTAAATATTGTAAAGCTTTATTTTCTTTTTAAGAATAAAAAATTAGGAGATTTGCTCCTTCTAAAATAAAATGCATATATTATTACTAAATGTTTATAATTTAATAATAATTAATTATTGCATATTTTCTAAAAAAAATTAATGCATAACATTTATATTCACACTTTTACAAAAATGGAATTTTGATTATAGCATATAAACCTCCAAATTGAAGTTACTTAAAAGTTTTTGGTTGTCTAGAGACAATTTATAAATTATCTTTGACCAATTGCATGCAAATGTTTGAAAAAAGGGACTCTGAATCTAAATGCAGCCTAGTTGAAGAGTTGGTATAGTCTATTGATTGCTCTCAAAATTTCAAGTTTTGTTGTGTATAGAAAGTGAAAGAAACAATGGACAACAAATCATGGCTTTGGAGGAAAAAATCTTCAGAAAAGACAATTACTTCAACAAACAAATTTGGCATTTCTTTCAATGAAGAGGTACCCTATTTTCCAAACCAATTACTTTGATTTTATACTGAAAATTTAGTTTCTGTTGATTGATTTATTTTTATTTTCAAGTTTCCAATGGCAAATGGAGGAGGACCAGTTAGATCCGTTGCAAGAAGTTTGAATGAAAAGTTAGCTTCAGTGCTTCTTGATTCTCATGGCAAAGATGATGATCCTGTGAAAAAGCATGAAAATTTAGCACAAGATGCCATTGGAGGTAACTATTTTCTTTCTAATTATTCATTTTTAGATGCTAAAATTATGGTCTTGGCTATTCATATATGCTCATAATTTCCTTTGTAGGCCAGCAGAATGTAGAACCAGAAGTAATTTGTCTGAGGAAAGAAGAAGATGAAGCTTCAGATCAGGAAATGGCTGAAAATGAAAAAATAACAGTTTCTGATAGTCAATTAAAAAAATGCAAGCAAGAACTGAGATCCTTACAAGAACAACAAGATCAAATGATAAATGATGCTGTAATGAAAGCAACAGCTGAATTTGAGATAAGACAGAAAAATTTAGAAGAGAAGTTGACAGAGAAAAGCAAAAAGGTTTCAACTTTAACCATGGAGAATAAAACTTTGAGTAAAGCTCTTGCATTTAAGGAGAAATTGGTTGAAGAAATGAGAAAAAACGCGTCCGAAGCAGAAGCAGAATTCAATGTACTAATGGGAAGATTAGATTCTACAGAAAAAGAGAATACTTTTCTGAGATATGAGTTTCACATGCTTCAGAAAGAGGTTGGAGTTCGAAATGAGGAATTGGAATATACTCGCCAGTCTGCTGATATATCTCACAGGCAGAATTTAGAAAGTGCCAGGAAAATCTCAAAGTTAGAAGCAGAATGCCAACGACTGCGCGTTTTAATGCGTAAGAAGCTTCCAGGGCCTGCTGCTTTGTCAAAATTGAGAAATGAAGTTGAGATTCTTGGGAAGGATCAGATTAACTTAAGACAAAAACCGAATCCTACATTGGATTTGGTGGTTTCAGGTATTAAAATGGAAATATCACCTGAAATTCCTATTAAGAACATCAATTTCCTGATAGAGCAATTTCGCGGTATGGAAGAAGAAAACAGAACACTAAAAGAAGTGCTTGAAAGGAAAAATAATGAACTCCGATCCACGAGGATTATGTACTCAAGAACAGCTTCAAGGTTGTCACAGATTGAGATTCAGCTGCTAGAGCTTTCGGGAAGTCAAAAATGTATGGATTTGGCAAAACTCAAGACTCCATTCGACATTATCAGTGATGATGGAGTTATCTCTTCAGAATCATGGGCTAATGCTTTAATCTCCGAATTGGAAAATTTTAAAGATGCAAAACTCAAGACTCCATCTGAACCCAAATCAGACATAAGTATGATGGATGATTTCGCAGAAATGGAGAAGTTAGCGTTAGTATCTTCTACGGACACTAATAATTCTCTCTCAGCCTGTAAAGAACTAATTCCGATAGAGAAACATGAAGAACAATGCTCAAATGATGAATCATTTGATTGGCTTCAAGAGGTTTTGAATGCAATCTTCAAACAGCAGCGCATTTCAGAACGAAGCGTACCTCAACTTCTTGAGGACATTAAAATTGCTCTCGGCTATGTGAATCAATGCAGCAAATCCACACAATGTAATCTGCAGGAAGAGAACAAGAAACTCAAAGATGAGCTTGAAGCTATGGAAGCAAAGGCGGCGACATTGATGAAACAGGTTCAAGAGTCAGAAAAAAGCATTGGAAACTTACAAATAGAGCTGGAAACCACAAAAGAATCAAAAGGGATGATTGAGGATGAAATGGAAAATCATAAATGTATGAATGAAGATCTTGATACCCAGCTTACAGTTACTAAATCTAAAATGAATGAGCTGCTACAGAAATTGTCTTCTTTAGAAGTTGAATTGGAAGAGAAGAATAATTTTTGTGAAGAATTAGAAGCTACTTGTCTTGAGCTTCAGCTCCAGTTGGAAAGGTACTCCACTTATGAGTTTCTTATATATGCTACCGATTAAAACATTTCTTGACTGACAAGTAAGTTCTGATTGTTTTTACAGTGTAGCAAAGAAAGAGTCTATCAACTTCAACATAGATAACAATGGAATACAATCCCAAAATGTGAGTTATTTTCATCTCTAAGAGCTTTTGATTACATTTCTTTCTTGCATTTTCTGATTAACCAAACAAGCTTTCTGAAAGATAAAGCAAATGAAATGCTTGCATTAGTTTTTTAAGCATATAATGCTCCATTTTAACACTCATATGTAATTATCCTATACAGGAAACTAATTTTGATACAAAGAAGAGTATATATAGTTACAATGATTTTATTTTACATATGGAATGATCTTATTTTACATATGCTTTTGCAGTGTTCAGAGATCACAGCAGCTTCTTTAAAGTTGGCAGAATGTCAAGAGACAATTCTTGACCTTGGAAAACAACTCAAGGCACTAGCTAAACCAAGAGAAGGAGCATTATTTGATAAAGTAATCAATACTAGTGGTTCTGCAAGCATTTATAAGAACTTGGGACGACGATTCTCGTTGCATGATCAATTGATTGCTGAAGATACCACTAAGGCAATCATTTCTAGATCTCCCGTAAAAGATGCAAAATCCCATTCTGATAACAATGGCAATGCTTTGACAGGTACTACTAATGAAGAATCTGATTCAAAACAAAAATCTGATACTGATAGTGCAGTTGGAACTCTCGCTATTATACCTGTGAAGAAACAAGGAGTCGGCTTACTGCGCAGATTACTAATGAGAAGAAAGAAAGGAAACGGTATAAAATCAAAAAGTTTATCAGGAAAAGTATGACAAGTCTTATTGCTGCTGTTGTTTTTGTTTTCTAAGTTAAGCTTGTAAGCTTGATACTTTTTTTGAAGTATATTATGGCTTTAACCCGTTTTTCTTCTTTCCTTCTACTTGAGATAGGAAAAGACATGTATAAAGGGGTATTGCTGATGTGTGTATATATATCTGGTTTCAGAGCAATAATGCGTGGTGTAATAAAACAAAGTGAAATAACAGCTTGCTAAGTTTTTTTGTATCAATTTACCAAACCAATGAGGTTGCTGAAACAGCATAAGATCAAGAGTTTGTTCTACTTTGAATATTCAGATTTGTAGTAATAATATTTTGTGAATGAGCATCTAATCGTATTATTTGCCTCTATTAATGTTTTCTTGCATGGTTACTGGTCAACTACTGGATACAGTCCAAGCATCCATTTCACGTGCTTTTGAAAAGCTAGCAAAAGCTCCACACTGAACATGGGCACCCAAAAGAACCAAAAGATACAGGCCAAAGTTACCAATTTACTATTTTAAATCATCATGAAAAAACCAAAAAGAAAGTCAGAAGCAAATAGTAGAGGCTTCCTAAAAGCATAGTGCTCACCTTGTCTATTCAATCCTCATAAAGTATAAACTTCGCAATATCATCAAATCCAGCCTCTTTATAACATTCAGCAATTCGGTTGGTAACTTCAACCCATGTTCCTTCAATAGAAGCTAAATCCATCAAAAAGGCAGCCTCATCCAGTGCAATCTACATGGAAAAATTGGTTTAGCATTTACACCAGAAAATAATACTTTAAGAAGTTCTTTAGAGCATCTGCTGAAGTTTCTAACGAAGTTGAACAATTTGTCAAACCAATAAGAAAGAATCTCTCAATTGGTTACCTGTGCGAGTGCCTTTCCCTTTTTCAAATCTTCTTGTCTACCTTCATCAGTTACCTTGTCCTTAATATATTCGATTTGCTCATCCTCCCATTGTGCAATACTTGCCACTTCCTTATCAAGATTAATATCACCATCAGCATGCCATACATGAAAAACAGAACAATTAGAAGTAGAAAATATCTAAGAATCCAAATGTATAATCAAGATTGGTCATGGGTAAAATACCTCATATGCGCAACCTAAAGTCCACCATGGTGATTTCAATGCTACCCTTGCAGCATCTTTAGCTTCTGAGATACGTCCAACTCTGCGAGTTGCAATACATAATATTTGCTTCAGAAATGATAAAGAAAAAAATGAGCTAATAAGACACTAAAGGAAAGGATGAGATCTGTACAAACTTCTTCAAAATCTCTGCATAGAACACAAATGGTCGTCCAAAACCCGGAAATAGATCCTTTTTTGTATAAAACTCTCCTGTCACCATTGCTGAAACCTAAAACTTATGAAAGTAAATATGAAATGTTAAGAAAAATGACAACGAAATTGTAGCACATCAATATCAAAGCAGTAACCACTTACATGGTCCTCTTGCTCAAAATGGTGTGCAACTTTACGCTCTATGACATCTGGGAACATTCCAACCTGGGTGAAAAATTTACAATTCTCGATAAGCAACATCCACATTCATCAGCTAAAGCCACTAGTAAAACTGTTTGTCTACCTTTTTCAAAATATACTTGTCAAGATTTCCAATCTGAGATGCAGCAAAATCACCTCTTCTGTACAGTTTCTTACCAGCTTCCAAAGAAGCATCATAGAGTTCACCGTTATTGAACTTGTTGACATCTTCTTCAACCAGAATCCTATGCATATATTGATCCACCTGAATTGCCACCACTATGTCAGTTTAAGTTTTATTGTGCAGGAAACTAAATCATATTTTAAGCAAGCGTAGTTCTATATGTAAGAAATTTCCAACCAACCCCAACACCCTAAAATAATGGAGGGGAAAATAATGAGGAAATGCTGATGTTCCATGTATGTAGTGTATAATGTAAACTTGACTACATAATATAGCTGACAAAATTATGCATATCAATGTATGCTTTCAGTTGAATGAATTACATTCTTGGCTAAAAGCCAGACCCCATGCTTGCGAACTTCCACAACTGGCATCTCCATTCTGTGTGAATACCATTCGTTGGATGAAGTGAAATAAAGGGGAAAAGAAACTTGCGTTAAACAGATACTGGAACCAATCGTATTCATGTAATAGGCCACTAGAAACATAAATCTTACCCAGGTGGAGCTGTTGGCCACCGCAGCAGTGCTGTTACAGAACCTGCTGGCAAATAATACAAACAATAAACATAGTATTCCCCAAAGATAGATACCTTTGACTCATTACCATATTAAGCATTATGTAACAGAATGCTCCAGCTTGTGAATATATCATTATAAATGGAATCATTTACTTAACCTGATAGATTTTCTGATAGAGCAATTACAAGGGGAATTAGCCCTTTTCTGGATCCAGGGGAAATTATAGTTTCACCTGTAAAATATTTGTAAAATGAGCCTTAGATCATTCGAAATCGATATTAAATTATGGTACATCAGCGTTTGAGTATTGCATATTCATCTATTATTCATGAGAAAACAATAATAAAAATACCTCTTGTTTGTAGGACCTTGAGCAAGTAATTGAGATTCTCAGGGGGTTGAGTTAAGGCTATATCCTTGATAAATGACACATGGCCTGCATTTTATTTTCCAAGAAATTCTAGTGATATCCCTTCATAGATATTCAACAGACAGAAACATAATTTCACTAACCATAAGTAAACTTGAACCTACACTAAATTCATTTACAATTTATAGTTTGATAATTCTGAGGGGGAACAAAACAAAAGTTAGTAAATTAAACCACATTAATAGTGTAGTAAAACCAGTTAATCTATAATAATGCAGAAAATAGATATTGGTCATTGGTTTTAGGGTTGTCAGTTCTTAATGAATTGACTGGTTGAAGATAATGAATATTCAAACAATAATTACTCAATAACAGTATCTTCAAATTAAAATAACCCAATTACCTATGCAAATGGAAATATTGTCATTCTTGTCTTTGACATTAATAATGAAAACAGATAATGAGATTGGAAAAGAATGCTTACCTGAAGAAGAGAAGCATCTAACCCTGGGTCTGACATGGAGAAGAGGGAGCGTTGTAGTCGAAGGAATTTTGGGCACCACTGCCGACACTCCTATCATCATTTGGCTCTGCTGCACCCTGTTTTGTTCACAGGATAAGGAGCACAACCCTGTACCACGATAATATGGTATACAAGTAAAATGCGTGACACCAGACCAAGGGTCTTCTTGTTTTTTCAAAAAAACAAATAAATAAATAAATAAATTACACGAATGGATCCTTTTTCAATTTTTAATTTTATTGGCATAAATGGCTTATCTTTGGGAATGTGAAAAAAAAAAAAAAAAATTCAAAACCAAATATCAACATGTTCGCAAAAGACATTTGATTATAGGGGTTAGCAAATTTGGTATGATACTAAATCTGATAAATCGCATAAAAAATCGAGTAAAATTTTCAAACCAAAAACTAAATTGAAAGGGGTGGAAAACGAATTTAACCAAATCGCACAACTTCAATTTGGTATCCTCAATTCAGTTAAACAGACACTAAACTAGAATTAAAATTAGTTGTACAGATTCTCTAAAATTCAAGAATTTGAATGATAAAATAACATTCAATTTCAATTTGTTTGGCAATTTAAAATGCAAAAACTATCAATTATACTATCAATCAATTACAATTTCAAACCCAAAGTTCCCAATAGATACAAACTCATTAAAAAAAATACAAACCTTAAAAAATGGGAAAACAAAACTCAAATACAAGAAATCAGATGAATATAATCTGAAAAACAAAAACACAAAGAAGATTGATAAATGTTAGCAAATCGGCTTCCTTTCTAACACCATTTCTCCATCAAGATTGCCTACCCCCGCCAATAGGGCTAATACTACCCTCGAAAAGGAGATAGAGAAAGATGGAGCGACGTACAGCTAGGACACTCCCATTTTTAGTGGAGCTAATCTCGCCACCCCTGGATTTTTTAATGAATTTCTGTAAAATGAGCTTGATGAGTAGGCTTTGCTCTTGTATCCGGAGGAAAAGAGATGCCTCTTCGGAGAGATGGAGTTTCCCAAGGACATGGCTCAGATGAAGGACCACTCTACGGGGACATTGGTAGATTTTTCCATGAGGAGCGCTATGATGGTAAGTATTTGTACCGCATACTTTTACACCAAACTACCTTCGTTGACCTTCAAGTTCGGCTATGTGCTTCACTATCCTAACTTGCTTTCTTTCATTGTAGAGCACAGCTACAACTCTCAACTTTAAGCATAGAATGCTGAGCTTGAGTAGGACAAACGATCTCAAGCTGAGGCCATCAACCACCTCATAGTTACTCAAAACCAACTGAGAAAGAAAGTTCACATTCAGAAAGAAAAGACTGAACTGGTCAAGGTCAACCAGGAGGCGCTTAGGGCTGAGTTGTCTTTTGCCCGTAAGAAGGTGGAAGAAAAAGATTGTAAGGATTCTTCATTAAAGAAGAAAGCTAAGAAACTTGAGAAGTCTTTAGAGAAAGTTGAGGAGAATCAGCAGTAGTTGGAGTCTCAACTCAAAAGTGAATGACATACTCGTGAGGTCTAGCGTCAAGCTTTTGAGGAGTAGGTCACCAAATTAAGGGTGCAAGTGGAGGAGACAGAGAACTCATCTAGATAAATATTAGGTGGTCATCTTAAAAAGCTTTGCCGAGCTATTTTCAACAAGTGTATAGAGTTGCAGTTGAGTGGCAAGTTAGACAACCTGTCTTTTATCTTGGACATGATGTTGGCCTTGCTTGGCAGAGGTTCCACGGAGGCCGAGAATGAATCCTTCGAAAAGCATGATGTAAGAAAGTGAAGATCCAAAGGAGAGAGTTAGAGGTGGCGAGGGCATTGAGGATTGGCTGTCTGAAGAAAGGGTATCCCCAAGAAAAGACCTTGAGAACTTAGTAACAAGTCTATTGATGAGGTGACCAGCCTTCCTCCACCCTCTGAAGCTGATCTTACAATCGGGATTAATGACACAACCAACTCTAAGACTGAAGTGGGACTGACTTTAAAGGCTTCCAATAACCAGGACTCCTCTCCTCTAGGCGACCTTTTAGCTGTCTAGTTATGCTTTTTTTTTAGGTTTTCAATTTTGTACTTAGCCAATCTTTGCAAGAAATAATTTTATATTATCAACCACAAGATCGTAATAAATGATGTACATTACCTCCTATTTATATGTTAAATTGGCTTTCCGAATTCCATTAATTTTATTTAGTATACTGAAATTATTGTCTGTTAAATCAATATATTGCCTAAAGGTTGGCCATGGGCAATGTTTCATATCAACCTTCTAGTTTTGTGAATGAAAATTATCATACTTAGATAAAATTTTAACATACTAAGCAAAGAGCCAAAAATTATAAGGCGATCCCTATATGCATAGACATGTTTAGAATAATTTGAACATAGTAAAATTACCGCATGTTAAAAGCCTGCATGCCTTGCTTAATATTACTTATGTTACAAGTATTTGTGTTTAAATAATATTTCGCATACCCCTTAACTCTTAAAGTATAACCTCTATAATAAGGAGTAAGTCACTTATGTAAAGAATCATTTATGAAAAGACGACCTTGAAGGTTGGCAAATATAGATATCCATCATACCATAGTATCATATTTTCTACTTAGGTAATTTTACACATATTAAGTGAGGGTCGAGTGGCATCAAGATTGAGTACCTAGAATCAAATCACATCTTGTGATGTCTGGCATTGATGCCCAATTTGAACTGGTGTATCACATGAATCTTCGGCTTGAACATATAAAGAACAGAGCGCTTATGCAAGGCAAGAATCTTGTATAGCCCAAGCGTATGAGAAGCAGGTTGCTTACACGAAGCATTGATATTATATGGCCCAAGCACATGGACATAGGTTGCACATGTGAGTTGTTTGAAGTATATAGTCTAAACATATGAGGAGATTAGTCGTTTGTATGAAGCATTGATATTATATAGCCCAAACACATGGGAGCAGGTCACACATGTAACCGTTGAAGTATATGGCCCAAGCGTATGAGAAGATTAGTTGTTCATACGAGGTGTTGATATTATATGGCCCAAGCACTGGGAGCAGGTCACGTGTGTGAGGCATTGAAGTTTATGGCCCAAACGAATAAGTAGATTAGTTACTTATATGAGGCGTTGATATTATATGACCCAAACATATGGAAGCAAATAAGTCGCGCATGTGAGACGTTGAAGTATATGGCCTAAGCGTATGAGGAGATTAGCCTCATATAAGGCATTGATATTATATGGTTCAGGAACATAAGAGCAAGTTGCGCATATGAGGCATTGAGTATATGGCCCAAGCATATGAGGAGATTAGTCGCTCATACAAGACATTGATATTATATGGCCTAGTTACATAGAAATAAGTTGTGCATATGAGGCATTGAAGTATTTGGCCCAAACGTATGAGGAGATTAGTTGCTCAGATGAGACACTGATATTATATGGCCCAAGCACATGGATGTAGGTCACACATGTGAGATGTTGAAGTATATGGCCTAAGTATGTGAGGAGATTTGTCGCTCATACGAGGTGTTGATGTTATATGGCCCAGGCATGTGGGAGTAGGTTGTGCATGTGAGAAGTTGAACTATATGGCCCAAGCATATAAGGAGATTAATCACTCATACGAGGTATTGATATATCCCCTTTAGGTAGCACGGGGTTTACCAGTCAAGGGTCTTAAGTTTCGGCCCAAACGCGATCCAAAACTGAAGTTAAATGGCCTTTTTACTAATCCATCATCGGTATCAAAGAAAGTCCTATAGCTTAGAGTGTAAGTGTTGCATGTTTAGAGGTCGCATCCCCTATCATGTTAAAAATGAATCACAACTGTCCTTTTGGGGACAGCATATTAGTCTCTAAAATGGTCGCGAGCTCAAGCCCCTGCCGGTCTAAAATCAGAATGCAATAGTCCTTCTAGGGATAGTGATGACGTTCGTTTTGGATTTTTCAAAAAGCGGTGATAAAACAATTTTGGATCGCTTTGCCGAACTAGTCGGTCTTAAAAATATTTGAGTCGCCACCCTTCGGGAACAAATTTCAGTTTTTAGAAAACTAATCCAATTTTAATAAAAAGTTACTCCGTTTATTTTTTAGAAGTAGGGCAAGGTCTGGAACCGAAAAGATCTGAGTAAGAGGGTTAGGTACGCCAGCCGAAATTTCATTTCGACTAACGCCCGGATTTACCGGCCTCCAAAACCATATTTTATTTTCCAAAATTTAAGTTAATTTTAATTAAAACGCCAATTTATTATTACTTTTCTAGCGATGTCCCTAATTCGGTGAATTTGAGTCGTTCGTGCAATCACACAGTAGAAAGCGGTAAAAATAAACTGCGAGAAAAATAAAATGCGAAAAATAAATCCTACAACTAATTACAAACCGAATTCCTATTAATTACATTCTATTCATAAAAATCCCAAAATTAACCCAGATCCCAACAATAAATAGAATTAGACATTTAATGGCAAAATTAATAAACAACCCTTCGAGATATGAAAAAAAAAAATTGCAAATTTGTCCCCGATTGTAGGCCGTCCACCCGAACCATAAAATCAATCGAATTAAATAAGTAAACACTTAAGCATGCAAGAATTAACATTTGAACGCAAATTCTACAAAACTTCCATTTAGCCCTTAATCATTGCAAATACTACTAATCGGCCATTTAATTATTCCAGACTTTGTCCTAAAACGGTTTGCCAACACATTAAAACACGACAAAAGATCATTCGATTAGAAAATGGA
>CANUEY010164585.1:0-11101 GCA_948099555.1 Croton setiger | reverse complement strand
ACTCCAGCTTCCTCTCTGTCTCTATCACAATTAACTTCTGCAGTCAATAGCTTCCCTCGGAAGCCTTCTTTTCGTCAATTGAATCACTGTTCAATTCGTTCCTTTCGAACGGATTCTCGTCCAGATGGTTAGGGCTCGTTTAAGCTTCGACGATCGTTTAGGCTTCGACGAAGAACTTCGTCGAACTCCTCTTTCAATCTGTCTTCTTTTGTTTTCTTTATTATTTTTTTTTTGTTTTCTTCATAAACAAAACGACGCCGTTTTGGCGTCTCCCTTCTTAATCCTTCAAACTTTCAAAAATTAGACATTTGCCCGAGATGTTCTGCTTTGTCTTCAATTTGGTCCTTCCTTTCTTTTCCTACAAACTTTCAATTTCTTTCAATTTAATCCTTTTCTTTAATTTTCTTTAAATTAAATCAATTAAACCCCTCTAATTAATTTTTAAAATTACTTAAAATTAAAAAACACAACACATATTTCAATTAAAAATTGAAATCACCAATAAAATATAAACATTTGCTATTTTAAACTTAAAATTGATTTTTAAGATTAAAATCGCAAATAAACGTATTTAAATTCTCTTTAATTTCTTTTTCTTCTTTTTCTTCTTTTTCAATTTTTTTTTTTTTGCAATTTGAAAAATAAAGTACATCAACATACATAAAAATATTTTTGCAACTAGAAGGGAATTTTGAGAATTCATTTAAACATAAAAAGGATTAAAAATATTAGGCAAAATATTTTGGAAAAGAGGAAAGAGCGAACCGAAAAGGAATTTGGCAACTCCGAATTTGGGGCTCTTTATTATCCTCGGATAATTTTGGGGGTGTGCACAAATCGAGCGTCAACAGCAGCATCCTGTTCTTTTAACACCGGATAAAAAATATCAGGCTCTTTTTCCTTTTCAGGTGCAGCAGGCGCTGCTGGTGCCGGGGCCTGGACAGGAGGTGCCTGAGTCTGGGCTGTGGGCAGATAACCCAATTCGGCCAATTTAGCAGCTAGCATTTCATTAAACATAACTTCGACCTCTGCCCGCGTGTAGCGAGGCTCATTAGGACCAATGCTTAAGTTTTCTCCGTCGGGTCTTTCTGCCATGTCACCTACTATTTCTGACTCTGAGTTTACCGCTTCTAGGATCGGGGGGTTCAGCTGTTTGACTAATCTTCCGGACGCATCTCTGACCCATGTCGGCTCGGTGCTTTCCCTAGTTGAATCTATTGTTGGCTACAACTACCTGTAGAAAGGATGAATGTATGAGGAAATGTATGCATGAGTGCATGAGAAAATGCAAAATGCGCACATCAAATGGATGCAGACTAATGTGTCAGTGCATCAGCATGGACCGTAGATCTCTTTCCGCATAAACGACTAATGGGATTTGAAAAGTGTTTTCTGAGTAGGCGAATCTGTCTCAGTGAATATATTTAAATCGTCTTCTGTCATTGATCAGTCCTTTTCGGATTTTCTAATCAATTATTTTCTCTCTTTTGTTTATTATGATTTTTTCTATATATCCCTTACTTTTTGCCTTGGAACTAATATGTTCCAAGCAGGGTCATACTTTTTCTTTATTATTTTTCTATTACAAATTTTATCATCTCACAAGCTATCTATCAGAAGACGAAGAAAATATATAAACTGAATCGAAATGCATTATAACAACCAACTGTTCAGATTTACAATAAAGAAGATCCATTACACATTTTCTTCAGAATTTACCAATTCCCATTCTAATATGATGGGTTGATCATAACCATCAAAGTTTCATGCCAAATTACTGAGTTGGAGGTTTCAGGTACCCGCAGGTTCGAACAGGTTGAGCACCAGGAACTTGAGCAAAACTCGGCGCATGGACGCCGCTAGGCCATCTCTGATCACATCTCTCAACGGGATACGGAATGGGATAAGGAACTCTTGAGTACCGGGCCTTACTGGATTCAATTCTGCCGCATAACGTTCGTCGGAAGACAGCATGGTACGAGCAACAGTATGGGCCCGGGATAGTGTTTCAGCTCGGGCTCGGGCAGCAGCTTGAATTCGGGCAACACGCCTTTCCTCGATAACCTCCCTCAAATCCCTTACCCGGTTATGGTTTCGAGGTCGACGGGCCATGCCGATGACTAACTCCTAAAATGGCTGAAACGAAACACGTTAAGTGATGCATGATGGGTGAATATATATACATAATGATGAGGGGAACGGGGGGAAGGAAATGCATGACCTCCACCCTTATATCGCCCACACACATATTCGATTGGTCAAAATTCCTACGCCTAAACCCTAGGATTTTTTGTCTAATCTCGACAATCAGCAGGGAACTTTGAGATTGTCGGTAACACTCGCATTTAGGATGATGATTCAAACAACAGCACAACAATTTGGGTAAAAATCCTAAGCGGAAGTTGCTACGGGCGACTACATATGGGTTAAGTCGGGTTTGACAGGTCTCGGGTTCCGTAAGCGAGGTTTCGGCTTTAGAGGCCTTAACCTTTTTATATACTTTTACAGTACAAGGCTTACGGTTGACAAGCATTACCAATACTCCGACTGGTGTATCCGAAAAATTTTGGAAGGCAGCAGCCAGTCGCACTGATAACCTTATTGCGGGGTGATAAGGGTAGAATGGAGATAGAAGATGCTGAATTTATGCAATGCAATTCCTAAAACAGAAAATAAAAGAAAGCAGTAAAACAAACAGCAGACGATAAAAATCACCTGGCGCAATTTTTATTTTGAAAAACGACTTAACTTAAAAGTTGGAAAACGACTCGGTTTATTTTGAAAATGAGTTAACCCTTAATTTACAGTCAAAAACTTTAAGTGATAAACACCGGAGATTTGACTGTAAAAATCCCCAGTGGAGTCGCCAATTTAAACTGGTGACGGTCCGGTTCCGGACTTTCCGGTTTGTAAGCCGAAAAGACAAAAAAACATTTATTTTAAAGTGAAAGTGATAAAACATTTTTGGGTTGAAGTGCCGAACTAGTCGGTCTTAAAATCGGTTTGAGTCGCCACCCATTCGGGAACCGGTTTTCATTTTTTAGAAAAACCAAATTTTATTTATAAAAAATTGACTCCGTTTTTATTTTTGGATAAGGCAAAATCCGAACCACAAATTCTGAGTAAGAGGGTAAGGTACGTTAGCCGAAATTGCATTTCGACTAACGCCCGGATTTACTGGCCTCTTAAACCAAAATTTCGTTTTCCAAATTTTAAGTTAAGTTTTTATTTAAGAAAAGCAACTAGCGATGTTCCTAACGGTGATTAAAATCGTTTGCGCACACACACGACAGAAAGCAGTAAATTGCGGAAAAGTAAATGCGGAAAATAGAACACCCCTTAGAACTAATTATTCTTTCTCCGATTTTCGGAGAAAATAATTACATGATAAACCCTACAGATGTACAATCTACTCTTTTAATCCCAAATTAAGACCCAAATCCCAAAATGATAAATTAAAGCAATAATGAAAAAAAATACAAAACAGTCCTTCAATTTTCGAGAATTGCAATTAAATCCCTAAAGTTATAAAAATTATTAGCTCATCCTAAAGCATGCAATTAAAACAAGACAAAACATGTAAAACATATTAATTTAACAAATTAGTGCAAAATATGCAAAATTACAAAAAGGTACCCCAATTTTACGAAAATTACCAAACTGCCCCAAAGTCATTTTTATGGCAGAAATTAGCTTAAAACAGTTTATAAACCCCCAAAACATGTCAAGTGATCAAATCGGTTCAAAAACGGAAAATTAGGATTTGGTCCATGAACTTCTAAAATTTTGCGATTACGTCCTCTTATGACAATTTACCAAACAGACCCTAATTTCATGCCAAAATGACAAAACAATTAACAAGAACATACACAAATGACATGTGGAAACAAATCCTGTAAAATTACAATTTGGTACCCTAACTTTGCAAAAATTACAAAACTACCCCAAATCAAGTAAAGCTACCAAATGACTCTAAAACATGCCAAACAAGCTAAAGATTGCATAAATCAAACAATTCCAGCATAACAGCAGCAAACCATAATTCAACTTTAGTACCTAATTTAGCAATAATTATCGTTCTGCCCCTAACACAACATCTTATCACGAAAATTCAATCCAAACAGTAATCACCTTTCAAGATAATCCAGTCTAGTAAGAGAAATTGACAACTATCAACCATACAAAACAACTTCTACATTATTTCTAATCTGTTTCCGACAATCCTAAATATGCAATCCTTTAACTTATTTCAGGTTTTTCAGTCATTCCAGAAAATGCAACATATCTTCAGACAAACCCTTTGTAAGAATGCATACTGTTTACATAACATTCCCATCCAGCAAGTTAGCAAACTTGCTGTTAAATCCAGGGTGCATACAAGGGCATCAAACAGGCTTTCAAAACATTTAATCCAAACCATACACGGATAACATACTTCTGAAGATCAAGAATAAACTGAACCCTAGCAACTTATGAACTCATCAAACAGTTAACACATATACCATACAGCAACAACAGGCTCATGTTATGAGTATATAATCTGACCTAAGAATTGCATGTAGTTAACGTTAAAGGATGAGCATATGATTCTGATTATGAGCAATTTCATGCTGAGTTATAAAACAAATCCGAAATAAAATGACATGTAAGATATGCTGATATGAAACCCAGCTACAGATTTAAGATGATAACAGACAAGAATTCCGGAAAGCAAAATACTCCAAGCAGCAGATTAAACTAACATTCATAAGCAATATACATGAAACTGGCAGAAACCCAATCATCAAAGTTAAATCATCATCAATCACACAGTTCATAATCTCAGAATTCTAAACTAAAAAGAAAATCAGGACACATCCAGAAACTTAAAGCGTGAACAGTCTGAAGAAAATCAAAGAGAAAACGAGCTAGCTAGCCTGGTTCCCAAATCATACCATCCATTTTAAATTAGAATTGAAAACAGAAGGAAACGAATCAAATGTACCTCAGATTAGCTCCAATTCCAAAATCCTTACAAGGCTTTGATTTCCAATCCAAAACAGCACACGAAAGTTTCAAGAACAAAAATCCCCAATTTCGAATTGATTTCGAAATGGAGATTTCGTTTTAAAAGAGGAATTGAAAAGGGAAAAATTTAATTCCTAAAACCCTCAATTTCTAATGAAAGAACCCTAATCCCCAATTTTTAAATTGAAACCCTAAAACGAGAATTCTTTTCAAAATTACAGAGACAGAAAACCCTAGAATCACTATTTCTTACAGTTTTTCTCTCCCCTCCTCTCTTCTGGACTCGATTTCTCTTTTTGTAGGCAGAAGGCTCTGCCTCTGCCTCTGCCTCCTTCTCCCTCCGCGTGCCTGCTGTCTATTCTCTGGTTGGCCACGCCGGACAGCCTCTGAAGGCCTTCTCCTCGTTTCTTTCGTTGACTTTCTCGTTCAAGAGCGACCAAGAGGAGGTCCCCCCCTTTCCTTCTTCTGTTCTTCCTCTTCTTTTCTGTCGAAAACGGATTCTTTCCATCGTCACCCACTTCAGAAACTGTAGCGTGTCCCCCTCCTCTCTCTCTCTCTTCTCTCTTTTCTTCCTCCCTCCATCACCATCGTTCTGCTTTTTCCTTCGATTTCGAGATTCTGTTTGATTTTGCCCTCTCTCGTCTCTTTCGTTGTTTCTGTTGAATCTTCTTTCGTCGTTTTCTTTTATTTTTTTTTGTTTTTCCGTGATCAAAACGACATATGTCGCATGCTGCGTTTCGACCAAACGCAGCAGCTTCTTCTCCTTCCGTCGTTTCACCGTTTGGTTGAAATGACATGCCGTTTCGATCTTTAACTTTCCAGCTCACGCCTTCCCCCTAAGTATTTTCCAGAATTCTGTTTTGGCCCACAGTTCTTTTGTTCCGTCTGCAATTATACCCTTCCTTCCCTTCTTTCCTTCCCCAATTTTCCTAACTTCTTTTATTTCTCTTCAATTTAATCTTTTTCCTATTTTTCTTCAAATTTTCCAAATTAAACCCTTCTAATTAATTTTTAATCAGTTAAAAACTTAAAACATACTACAATTAAAAATCAAAATCAATAACAATTAAAAATAAAATATAAAAAATTTGCATTTTAATCTTAAAATTGAAATTTAAGATTAAAATCACAAATCATTTACTTTAAATTCTTTTATTTTTATTTTTTTTTGAAGTTTGAAAAATAAAAACGCACCGAAAAATATATTTTTTGTAAAAAGAAGGGAAATTTTGATAATTTCTTAAAACACACCAAGGATCAAAAGATTGGAAAATATTTTTGGGAAAGAAGAAAATTGAGCTGATCGAAATTCTGGATATCTTGAGCTTGGAGCCTTAATCATCATCGGTACTTTTTTGGGGCAAAAATTAGGCGTCAACAGAAGGGTTAAAAGATATAAAAAGGTGATAATAAAGACAAAAGGGAGAAGAAAGGGTAAGGGTTAAAATGTAAAATAACTAAAAGGAAGAAAAGACTAAAAAGGGTAGGAGTGAGGACAAAATAAAAAAGAAAGAAAGAGGGGCAAAAGAGGAAAAATGAAGGGTGGAGTCTAAACATACACTCACGAACACCACTTCTTCTTCATTTTCCTTCCCGAACTGAGACCACCACTCTCCTGCTTCCTCTTCTCCATTTTCTTTAATTAACACCCACAAATCTTCATCATCCATCAAACACCATTCAAAGATAACACCTAATCAAGTCATCTACAACCTTTAGGAGCAATAATCAAGCTAATAAAAGAGAGTCTACAACAAGGTATGTAATTTAGGGTTTTGTATAAATTGAGGGTTTTGTATTAAAGTCTATAAAGGGTAAATTGATAATGAATATAGGTAGTTAGAGGGATGGGTAATGGATTATTACTGGGTATGTTGTATATTTCATTAATATTGGGTAGATAAATGTGGTGATTTGGTTATAGAAGTAAATCAAAAGTAAGGAAAGGGGTGGATTTAGCAAGAAGAAGGACTAGAAGGATTAATAAGGGTCATTAAGGCAAAGGTTTGGTACCCTAACCTTAGTTACTTAATAATTTGCATATATGTTGTGTGATTGGTGATGATTGTGATTAATTATGTTGAATTGGTATTATGATGTGTTTACATGTATGTAAAGGCATCGTATGATGATAAATTTGGGTATATGAGTGATATTGCATGATAGAATTGATTGATGATGTGAAAAATGAGGTTTGGTATGAATTAGAAGTGAAAAGGGCTAAAATGCAGAATTTTCTTGTTGGTCGTGCCTGCTACGAGGTCCTTAGCGACCAGAAACTTCGTCGTGATCGATCTAGAAATTTTTGGAGGCAAAACAGAAATTTTGTAATGCCCTCTATAAAATTTGTAGCGCCTGCTACCACCTGTAACGACCATGTCGCGATGAAAATTTTTTATCGCAATCAATCTAGAAAGTAATTGTGCATCAGTCGCACCCCCGACATTTAGTGTAGCGGTCGTGACATGCGAAAAAATAGAATTAATAATTCTAACTTATATATTCAATGGATATGCATGTTAATTGTCTAAATGTATTGAATAAATGATTGAAATATGACTAATAAAGATAATGATGACCTATTTGATCAATGTACACATAGATAACTAGTAGGCAAATGAATGGAACACATAAAACTAAATTAAAGGGCATAATATGTATGTGAAAAAGTAATGTGAAGTATTGTGTTGCATGATATGGCTGACAATGATTTTTAGTGATGTAGTGAGCAAAGTAAGGTAACCAGTTCACTTGAAATTGTTAAAATGTATATATATGCACATGGTAGAAACCTATGTACGATTACGGCTAGGTGACATAAGATATATGATGCATAAAGATTAGCAAATAGTGTATACAATGAATACACTATAACTCAGAAAAACAATTAATATAGATGTAATACGTACGATTGATTATTGTGACATACAAAAAATAAAAAATAGCTTTACTTGGTAACAAGAGTAGTCAAGTCTAGAATGAGGGTAAAATGCATCTTACTAGGTTATGATGACCCATTATACAATTATATATACATGAGACCCGTTCAAGATCGTTACCTATATGCACATGAGACTGTAAGCCAAGATCGTATCAATACTTAGATATATGTACGCGAGGCTACGACCACGATCGTCCGGATCATAAGATTATATGTACATGAGGCTACGATCAAGATCGTATGGATCATAAAGTTATATGCACTTGAGGCTTCGGTCAAGATAGTGGATTACATGTAGTTATACGATTCCTCATTGAGAGTTGATACTCTGTATTACCTTGTGGAGCATCATATAAATGACCAACTAATCATAAGAAACACTAAATGAACAATAAGGTGTACCTAATAAGTGTGAATTTTATGATCTTATTGATGTTTGGTATTTGCATAATAAGGCTCTTCAGTAGCCGAAGTAAGTTCTAATCCTAATTGATGAAAAGGTCAAATGACTGTACGCATCAATATTTCTTGTGTGTGAATATTGATTGTTGTGAACATCCAGCCGAGAATGGTAAGTAAATGATGTGATCTTGTGCTTTTAGTAATTAACGTCAATGTACCTCTAGGCATTCTAATGCTTAGCACATGACTAATTTGCAAGTGGTAGCTGGGTAACAGAGGGTAGGGGTCTAGTGCATCATCAGTTTGGAAGGCACAATGGAAGATTAATTATGTTGTAAATGTAGTTTAGTATGGCATGTACTAGAAGTTAATCAGTATGTAGATTGTTAATTAGATTTTTGTAATGAGAAACTTTAAATATATACCTAAGATTACATTCAATTGTGTTAATAAAACAAGAAATATACATGTGTTTAAATTATGTGGGAGTCAGTTTGTAACAATCCGGCTTGGTTTACTCGGGTTTCAAGTGTACCAGGAATGAGGCGTAACAAAAGCATTTAGCAACTTCGTTTGAAAAATGAGTGCCCGATACACCTTAAGGAGATGTCTATTTTTTCTTTCGATGACTCCAATTTGGGAGGGTGTATCAACACAAAAAGTTTGATAAAGAATGCTGTTCTCAAACATGTAAAAATGAAATGAACTAGATAAGTATTCTTTTGCATTATCACCTTGTAAGATATGAATAGTCCCATTAAATTGAGTTTTAATTTCAGCCCAAAAGGAACAAAAAATTAGAGAACATCTCAAAATGATTTTTCATTAAAAATAATCAATTATTTCATGAATAATCATCCACAAAGGTAACCAAATACCGAAAAAAAGTTTAAGAAGTTATAGGACAAGGAATAAAACATCAGAATGGACTATCTTAAAAGGGGACAAAGTTTGTTTATTACCTGAGGACTTAAATATGAACATTGATTTTTCACAAACTAATATGACTCATAATCTAAACTAGTCAAAGACTGGAATTATGAATACAACATTTTTAGGAAAGATAACGAAGGGGGACCAAAGTGACAATGAACTTCTAAAGAAGAAAGAGTACCATCACATGCTAGTGAAGTGGAAACTTGACCATCAAGAAGATAAAAGCCGTTTGACTCACGTCCTCTACCAATAATCCTTCTCATCAAAAATCCTGAAATAGAACATTGAAAGGGAAAATGTGACAAAACAATTTAATGTTTGAGTGATTTTGCTAACTGCCAAATGATTAAACGAGAGCTTAGATAGGCATAATACTTTTGACAAGGGAAGAGATGGAGTGGGGTTACCTATACCAATACAAGTGACATAAGTTTTAGACCCATCAGCTAAAGTTACATGAAGACAAAAATTGTTAAGTTTTTTTTTTAAAAAAAAAAAAATAGGATAAGGGACTCGGGTTACCCTTCATGTGGTTTGTACAACTGAAATCAATGACCCAATTTAGTGAGGCGGATAAGAGACATGTGTTAAAGGTGCCTGAATTGGCGACAGCAACAACAGAAGAGTCAACATGCTTGGACAAGCAATATTTTGAGAAATCAACAAATTCTGTAGCAAATATTATCATAGTATCTGAAGAAATAGATATAGATTCTTAAATAGCCACATGAGCCCGATGTTGTCTGTTTAACAACTTCTAATAGAAGTATTTGGTATGACCTGGTTCTTGAAAGTAGTAGAAATATAACATATGAATCCCAATAATTGGTACTTCTACGATTATTTCTCCTTTTACCCTTGACGCGGACCCAATAGCTCGCAATGGCTAGAAAACTCGAGTTACCCGTTTGATAGAAGAACAAGACCAAGAAGTAATCCACCTTTCCTCATGACCCAATGCCTCTCAATGGACGAAGAACCGCTCGTACGCAAAGGATTTTAAAGGTAGGAATTAGAAAACGCCACAACTTGTTAAGGTTGATAAGTTATTCGAATTCCTTGTGCAAAGAAGAAAGGAGAAAACCTTCTCTCAACTCACACGAATTTATAAGTTCTACAAAGAACATATAAATGAAAATTATATGGCCAAAAGTTGTTGTTATCTTCGTCTAACATATGCCTTTAAATAGGCATTACAAAAAGTCCTACCCTAAGTAGGGAGACTAAAGAGTTCTAACTAAACAAGACTAGGGAGCCTCCCTAAGCCTCCCTAACTACACGAATTTGACTTTAAGTAATCTATCTAATGACTAATTAAGGGGACCACAAAAACCTTTAATAAGGTGTCCCATTCATCCATGTGCCAATTAAAAAAAAAACATGTGCCTAACTTAATGAATTAAGGCCCCCACAAGGTAAGCCTTTACATAACTTTAAACCCATAGGCCCAATAAGCCTTTAATTAACCCAATAGCCTAATTAAGTCTTAATTAATCAAAATACATTGAAATTAAACTCAAAAACGTCCATCTTATGGCAGCCTCAAATTCGGCCCACTTCTTCAATCTTTAAGCCCTCTTTTCGTCCAAGACTTGCTCCCTTTAGCCAAGATTCGTTCTTGGCCACTTCCTCTCTATTCTCTACGTCCAATTCAAGTATGACAACGAATTTGGATGTTTCTTTAAGCTCCTCTTCCATTCGCATGCATGCTTGATCTTGGATTCTCTTGGAAACCTCCCCTTGAGCATATGCATTCACTCTGGCTTGGAATTTCTTTGCCATGTTCCTTGTGATAGGTCCATTTGCTAACTTTAA
>CANUEY010164321.1:0-10915 GCA_948099555.1 Croton setiger | reverse complement strand
TGGTTGGTTTATTTAAACTTGGATTTGGTTTTTATAATTATAATTATTCTTAATTATAATTATTATATGGAAAATTGAGATTTATAATATGTTTAATTATGATATGAAATAAGTTTTGAATTGGAAATTTATGGATTTAATTTTAAACAGGAATGACACATAGATTAATTATGAAATCATGCATCATACCATATATGGATTTCTGATTTGGTTATTTGAACATCATTGCTATGTTATGAATTATAGGCGCATCGAGTTCTCGAGCGGTACGGGGTAAGGAACCCGAAGGCCACCCGAGTTCACAGCAGTGAGGTAAGTGCTAAGGCCACTTACTTATATGTGTTATATATGAAATTTTGTGATATTGCCTATGATGACTCATTGAGCTGTATAGTCTGGGATTGAAATCTGATCACTTATGAGGTATGAACTACTGTTATATGTTTTCGATTAAACTGTTTGGACCGGTACTGAAGCCCGGTCAATTGGTTATATGTGATATATGAATTGCTATGTTTGTGGTTCTTGAGTCGGTACTGAAATCCTACCAGTTGAGTTATGTGATCTGGATTAAATGATATATGTTTATATTATGTTAATGTTACCGATAATGAAACCCGGTTATGTGATTATATGATTATATAAGCATGACGATGTGATAAGCATGATTTACAAGCATATGTTCACAGAACTTAAATAAGTCTGTTGTGATTATCGTTGCCAGTGTTTGCAGATTTCACGTTTGAGAAACTACGGTTTCCTTTATGATTTGATGGAAAATCCTACTTACCCTATATGTTATAGAAAGACCTACGAGTCCTATACAAAGCAGAATAATCTGGTGTATACTGCATAATAAAGGTTGATCTGCGGATCCATTTTTGACCGACGATATATTCCGGTCTTACAGGTTTGCTGGCCAGCTATGGTTGCTGATATGCCGTGAAATTCCCGGGGCAACACTTGGTCGATAAATCAGAACTAAAGAATGAGAAATGACATGTCATTATGCATTGAACGTTATAATTTTGATATATATGTTATAAATAACCTGAAAATGATTGTTATTGATAAGTTTTGATGTTTTGCCTTATTTGTCATATGTTAATGCTTTGTCTAGCACTTGCTGAGCTTTGCGACTCACACAAATCGCATCTTATGTTTTCAGGTCTGCTGTTTGAGTGAAGTACTAAGACTTCACTGGTCTATTGCTCAGATCGGTACAGCTGAAGCCTAGGCCTCTCTCCCTCACATTACATCATCTGTATCAGCTGCATATAGAATTTTGTTTAATGCTATTTTTGTATAGCATTATTATTTTGGTTTGACATGTATATATATATATATATGTGTGTTTATTAAGTTTTGGGATAATAAGGTATAGTGATATGTAAATAAAGAATTGTAATATGTGTGTTTGGTAATTGGTTTATGTTTGATATATGCTGGTTAATGTTTGAATTGGAATAGGTTAATTTGGGAATTAAAAGATGATATAACTATAAAAAATATATATGACATGTTTTATGACGTAAGGTATAAGAGAGGACGTTACATTGGAGACCTCTTGGAGGAGGATGAGATGTCTACGTGGACTGGTTTTAGTAGTGATGCATAGTACGTGCCATCGGACGACAGTACAGATAGTGAGCTTGATCTAACTTCAACATCGGGTTTGTTTACGGTGACATAGGCGATGAAAACCCTGAAGAGGGGATCGTAGACGATATTAAAATGTGGGATGGGAATACGGAGAGCATCGACGCCAGTGTTTTTTCAAAAGTAAGAAGAGTGTGCAGGATGCCGTGGCTGTATGGTCTGTCAAAAGAGGTATGAGATACCGTACAGTAGAGAGCAGAAAGAAAACATGGGCTGTGGAATGTGTAACTCGGGGGCCGAAGTATCCGAGGGAACAAATGCACGGAATATATTATTCGTGGACATAACAGTGTCTGAGCAGCGAGATTTAGGGGTGTGGAGAATGTTAAATGGGTATAGGAGCACACCTGTGCGGGCGCGAACATTGGGCGGGAGGACAGAAACATCAACTCGAAAGATATTGCCGCTCTTATTATGCCGCATATTATGAAGGAACCGGGGTACAAGGTGAAACACATTCAAACGGAAGTTCACAACCGGTTTCAGGTACGTTAATGTTGATTAGTGTATGCATTATGTTTAGGGTGTAGTAAATATTTCATTTATTTTTGGGTCTGGATGTACGTATTGTAGGTAAGGATGAATTATAAGAAAGTGTGGCATGAGAAGAGAAAAGCGATTGAGGCAGTGTTTGGGGTTTGGGAAACCAATTTTAGAGAATTGCCCAGATATTTGGCAGAGGTGAAAGCAACGAATCCAGGCACAGTTGTGCAGTACAAGTTTCGAAGAGGAACCGAGAACAGTGAAATACGTGTTATGAGATATTTGTTTTGGGCGTTTGGGCCATCAGTCCAGGGATTTCAAGCGTATCGGCCGGTGATCTGCATTGATGCAACCCACCTTCGCGGGTTGTTTAAAGGTAAACTGATTACTGCAGTAGCGAAGACGTCAAACAAAAATATTCTACCAGTAGCATTTGCAGTTACGGATTCTGAGACGACGTACAATTGGAAATGGTTCCTCAAGTATTTGAAATTGAATGTTTTTGGAAACCGTAATACTTGTATTATTTCTGATCGGCATCAGTGTATTATTTCAGCAATGGAGAAGATATTAGAGAAATATCCAACTGCTGGAGTTCACAGGTTTTGCCTTGAACACGTGAAGGCGAATATGTCATCGCGTTTCAGATGTGAGGGTTTGAAGAAAATATGTCAGAGAATTGGGACTAAGTTGCAAGAGGGAAAGTATGTTGCTGCATGGCAGAAAATCATTCAGAAAAACGAGGGAGCTCATTTTTATTTGAGAGAAATCGAACCTGAGAAATGGACTCTTTTTACCGACGGTGGCCGAAGATGGGGAATAACAACGACGAACACCGCTGAGAGCTACAACAACATTCTGAAAGGCACTCGTCATCTCCCGATTCGAGCTTTGATCGAGTCGAAATTAGAGAAGACCATTGCGATTTTTCAGCAAGATTTGGCTCGGATCGACAAATGTGAAACAGCACTAGCACCGCATCCACAGAAAGAGCTCACGAAGTACAGGCGGCTTGCAAGACTCCACTCGGTAACCTGTTGCAACAATAATGCATTTCTTTACAAAGTGGTGACAGGAAGTGACAACGCGCAGATGGTACAATATTTTGAACGGAAGTGCAGCTGTGGAAAGTGGCAAACATATAGAATTCCATGCTCTCATGCTGTAACTGTTGCGTATTTCAGGGAAGATGATCCAATGGATCTAGTTGATCCGTTCTCCACGGTTCAAGGTCGGGCTCTACAGTATGTTGGATCATTTACTCATGTTCTTGGTAGGGAAACATGGCCGCCAATAGAATGGAGTCTACGTCCAGATGACTCGAGAATGATTCAACATGATGGACCGGGTCGAAAACGGGTGAATCGACAGAAAGGGTCCATGGATTATACCCGAAGGCATACGAGGAGAGGTACCGTTTGCAGCCGATGTAGGAATTTAGAACATAATGCTAGATCGTGCCCAATATCTCATCCTCCGTCCGATAGAACACCAATTTAAGCTATTTTATGTATTTTCAGTAATTTTAGCGAACTTAGGTAATTTTATGTAATTTCAGAAATTTTATATAATTTCAGAAATTTTCTGAGTTTAAAATTTTTTAATGTATTTTTATCAATTTAGGTAATTTCAGTGATTTTTTATAAAATAAATAAAATAATGTTAAATTGTCCTTAGAATAATCACGTTTGGTTCAACTAAAAAAAGTTATTAAATAATAGTAAATTATATTATTATGTTTATTTATAATTAAATTTAAAGAATTATTTTTTTCAAGAATTCAACTTTCCCAATGTTGTTGAAAGGGAAAGTACTTTTCTGTGTAAAATTTTATTGAAAGTTGTATTGCATGAAAATTAAATTTTCAAGATTTGATAGCTTCATGACTAATTTTTATGAGTGCACTTGTTTATTGATGATTAATATTGTTGGTAACCCAATGTGTCTGTTCAATTCTCCTCAATATTATTGCCTTAAATACTCTGTTGTATGTACCAAGTTCTAACACTAGAACTCTTCTTCTACAATGGTTTCTTACTCTAAAAGAGAAGATGTAGGCATGATATTGGAAGCACAATTATCCCATTTCTTCAAGATAATTACGTAAACATACATTTATGCGGAAGAAATAAAATATATAACATACTAAAACACTATATATTACAAAAAACTGTCAATTTAGTACATAAGCTGTGTCTTTATAAAAAAAAAGAAAAACACAAAACGGAGACCTCCTAACCCAAACTACTCATCTGAATCTCTGCGCCCCGGGCGCTCCTTCACATGCGAGGACCCGGGATATCTCGGTGATCTCCTCCGTCGCGGCGACCTTCGGAGAGCCAAAGGCACATTCGAGTCGGAACTATCCAGCCGCGTGGCTCCCGGTGTGGAAGGCTCCCCAGCAGTCGAGGCAGAATCGTGAAGCGGAGTCTGAGGCACCGCTTCAGCATCGTAATAAAAGTCTTGGAGCAACTGCTGAATATGCTGCTTCGAAGGAGAGTCTGCTGCTGCTGATGGTGCTGGTGATGCTGCTGATGGCTAGATCTGAACAGCTCTACGTCGCTCGCTGCCTCGGACTCTGCCACCTCTCGGATGGGCATGTCGTGGACGCGTCTCATCCAGAGGAGTCTACTGTGGCTGAGGAACAGCAGCATAACTCTGTGTCGGCGTGACGTCCAACTGCGTCTGCTGGACATGTAGCCCGCGCTCTAAAAGACCTCCGACGCGCACCAAAAACGCTGCCACATCTTCATGACGGGATCCAACCGTCAAGTGACGCTCCTTAAACTCCCGCACCTCCTGTAGTGCCTCGGATGACGATCTCGCCTGTCAAATTTAAAACATGAATGATGAATAAAAGTAATGGAGAAACAAAAATTGTTGTTTATAATACTTACCAGCGTAGTGTATGCCTCTGCTGATCCTATGAACCCGCGAGCATCAGTGACGGTTCGACGATCTTCTGGGTTGTTGATCAGTCTGACCGTACGCTCCTGGTACCAGGCCAAGTAGCCACTCGATACCAGTGCAGCAGCCACGTAGTCTCCGCCCATCACCGTGGCCCGTCGATCCATCCATCGTGCAATCGCCGACTGGTGGTACACGCGCCAGTCCTCCATCGGTCGCCCAATACGCGCCAGTGAATGGGCCCGTCTGTGGTCATCCGCACTCAACAGCAGAGTGGGTTCGGGTATCTCCTGCCGATACCCGAGGCGGAAGGGACTGCAACAATGGATCCGAGTACAGAATCCATACAAACTGTAACACATAAATTTAAACCCTAAACACTAATACAATAAAATGAAACGTTATGTAAATACAGAAATTAAAAGTCAATCGACATACCTCTGCAGCTGTCATTATAGATAACTGATCCCGATAACCCAATAGGTTATGGCCGGTCACGTCCTGCATATTATTCCAAATGCGCCATCTGCAAAAAAAAAAAAAAAAAAACCAAAATTTAAGTTAATTCGACTAAACCCTAAGCCTTTTCATTCAATTAAATGTTGAAACAACTTACCTTCGCGCATACAGGCATCCGCCAAACGTCTAAAGCTGACTCTCAGGTAGCGTCAGCCTGAGAGTTGTTACCCTCCCCCAAGCCCAGACCTATGTAATAATATTGCTCAATATTATAAAAGTCCACAACAATTGTAAAGTAAAAAACAAAAAACTTCTATATCTAAAAACCGTACCTGTACAACAAGGAGGCATCTTCCGATATACTCACACCCTATCGCAGCCTGACACAAGTTGCGATACAAGAATGCCAGTACGACACTCCCCCAACTGTAATCTCGACAGGCTGCGATGTCTTCTAGCAGCTACGCGAATATCAGCGACGTGCTGTTCTTGGAGGAATCGCAGAACAGGAATCCTCCAATAAGCCACAGCACGAAGCAACGAGCACGCTGCTGGTAAATGTGCTCGAGCGCAGCGTGTGGGGCAGGCGTCTTCAATTGCCCGTTGAGGCTCTGGAGCATGATCCTGCTCCCCTTCAAATCCGTGTCCACGGGGGCATAACCGAAGACCTCGGTGAAGTATTGCTGCCACCCGACTACAGGTCTCTGATATCGGCCGCTGACCGGCCGTCCGTCGACGGGAAGTCTAAGAATGACTTCCATGTCTTGCAACGTCACGGTCGCCTCCCCGACCGGTAGGTGGAACGTATGCGTCTCCGGCCGCTACCGCTCCACCAAAGCTGTGAGTAGGGCCCAATCGTAGTAGATGGACCCTATCCTCCTAACCAGCCCGAATCCGAGCTCGTCCATGTAATGCAATGTTCGCTCATGCTCAACGTCCAGCAGCCGCCAAATCTGGGTGTCCGCTCGTCTGATGCTCAGCGGACTGTCGAACCGATCCTCTCCACGAAATACGTGGGCTGATCTATGTTTCCTCTGAAGGGACAATAGATCTCCGATGACAGGCCCCTGGTCGAGTACCCGGTGCTGCTGTGAAGATTCCCATCGCTCCATTGCTGCAACTCGTATGTGTAAATTCGTTTTTAATTTTTTCCTAACTAATTACGGTAATTTATAATTTTATTTAAAAAAATTTAACAACCTACCTAACATGGTTTATGCTCCTATTTACGATAAAAACTAATTAAACCTTACATATATAATAAAACCTAATTTGTTCGAGCATATAGTTCAATTTCATAATTTAAAATCCTATCTAACATGGCAAAAATTTCATTATTTTGTAGTTCGCGGGATATTTTCTACCCTATATTTTTTCCTATAATTATGCATATTAAATATAATAATATAAATAACATATTCTACCCTATATTTTTTTTCTAATTATGCATATTACTCATATTAAAAAATACATGCCAATAATATAAATAACTAAACAATATTATAAAACTCTAAATAACATTTTATTCTAATTAGGCATATTACAAAACAATTAAAATTAAATAAAAGTACATACCTTAAAAACGCAAAAATCCAAAACCTTACGAAAACCACTTCTAATCTCAGAGAATTTGATTCTTTTAAGTAAATTTGTGAAAGTAGTAAATCAAAAATGGAGAAGCACCGTCTGCTAAGTGCTGTGTAATGTTCGCATTTGACATATGCGAACTTATTCAAATTTTGAATAAGTTCGCATAAGTCGTATGCGGACGCCTTAATCACGCCACGCGGAGGCCTCGGAAAGCCGCGTATTTAAACCCACCATTAACAACGTCATTAACACATTGTTTGCTCCTAATTCGCATAAGTTATATGCGAACTCTTGATAAAAATAATGAAAAAAATTATGTTCGCATACGGTTTACACGAACTACTGTAGTTCGCATATTTTTTATGCAAACTGCGTATTCAATGGTGATGTTTAAATTTTCAACACCTTTTTTGTAAATAAGTCGTTACCAAAGCTGCTGCATTTTCTTGTGTTTTTGACATCTATTCAGTTTCTGTGTTTTTGCCATTCTTCTGTTCTGTTTCCCTACAATTGCTATATTAACTATACCTACGTTTTCTTGTTTCTAAAATGTAAAACAAAATTGATTCAATTTGTTGAATTAAACATGTTCCTGGTGAAATATTATGCCAAATGTAATTGCTTTTTTAAAAGGATAATTTCTAGAAAATACTTGTCTAAATCTGGTCCCTCTCTCGGTTTTTATAGAATTAACTGTTAACATAAGGCTTTGGTCTTTTTTTTTTTTAAAAGCATTGCTTTTAATTTTTTTCATCCTTTGATCTGCTAAAAGAGTTCAGGTGATAATTTTTGATTGACTTATGTATCAGATGTCTAAGAGCAAGCAAGCAATGTTGGAGCAATTCTATTTGAAATCTTGTGATTATTAATTTATTTATTCAATTTTCTAATCTTGTAACTGAAATTCAATTTGTACTTGAATGTTTTTTATGAAATGAAATTCATATTGACATATGGAATAGTTCACATCTTAACTATTAGAGACTGATAATGCAGTAGTGATGATAGAATCATAATTTTCAAACGCCAAGATGGCTAATTCTATGTAAAATGCATATTTCTTGCTCCATTTTTTTATTAAAAACAGTTTCATCTTACATAAAATTTTATCCGTAATTTAAGTATGAATTCGGTAATTAATCTGGAACCGTTCAATAACTTTTGAAAAATTTGACCGAATACTCACCATTATCACTTGTATGCTTGTTATGTTGTTGTATTGAATTATTATAGTTTTATTGAATATTGTATGTGACACCCCAAACCTAAACCCTATGTCGTTCCGACATCATTACATGCATTTCGGACATTTTTAATTAAAATGCATTATCATTTAATATGAAATATGACATGAACATGAATTATATGTTTTGAATATGATATTATATGATTTGAATAAGAGTTATAAGCTATGTTATAGGCTCGTTTGCCGTCGAAAGACACAAACGGAGCTAATTAGGGTTTTTGGACCCGAGCGACCGAAAAATGCCGGAATCGCATAAAATATGAACCAAATGATTTTGATATTTTGATATATGTTTATTAACATGTTTTAAAGAGTTTTGGAACCATAATTTTGTGACAACGTCGTACGGTTTTGGTTCCGCAAAAATCGTCGAGGTTACGGACACGATTTAGGGCACCGAACGAATGACGACCAATTTTCAGATTTTGATTTTTACGAAACTTCAGATACGTGTTATACGTATTATTTTGACACTAAAAACAAGTTTTAAGTAGGTGATGGATGATTTATGGGGCTGGAATTTGAGTTTGAATGATTAAAAGTTAAGAAAGAAGAAAACTTAAAGTTTAAGTAATGTTTAAGGCAAATTTGGATATGTTTTTGTTAGTAAGGAAGTTGCTGCTGGAGAGGCAGCATAGGGACTTGATTTGTGAGGTATAAAAGTGCATTTTTGTGGCTGGAACAACAAGGGAAGAAGGGGAACATGAAATAGAAAGAGAAGAAGAAGAGAAAGAGAGAAAAAGAAAGAGAAAGGAAGAAAATAAGAGAGAATTAAGGAAAACCTTGGCAAATCTTTACATCTAACTGTTTTAACATGTTCTTGGGTTGCATATGAAGTGATTTGATGTGTTAGAAATGTTAGAAAAGGGCTGGAATTCGTGGGAAAAGAGGAACAAAATTCTGGGTTGAAATTCTAAATATGGAGGCAGTTTTAAGGTAGCAACTTTGGAGGGTTATAACTTCCAATTGGTGAACCTTGTGTGAGTTTGGGCTATATGGGTTGATAAAGGGTATGTTTGTGTAGAGATTGGTCATTTTAGTTTGCTGGAAAACCACCAGAGGTGGTCGGAAAAGTGGCTGGAAGTTGGGTTGAGAGTTAGGCAGATTCTAGATTCTGGGGAAAAACAGAGTGAGGAGTCAACTTTGGGGACTTGTATCTTTTGATCTAAAGGGTTTCTAGGAATTTGGCTTCAATGGTTAGCTAGAGGGTGTGTAGAGGAAGAGAAAGGTGGTCATAGTTGTCTGGAAAGCGACCGGAGGTGGACGTACGGTGGTCAGGAAGTTGGCTGGAGAGTCAGGTTTCTGGGCAAGAAGGCAGGCGGGGCAGACGTGTGGCAAGCCGACCAAAATAGCACGCCCTGCGTGCGTTTTGGGAGCCAGGCGCGCGCGCCCGCGAGAGGCTGCGGGGAGCTGCGAGGCAGGGCCAAAACGACGCCGTTTTGGGCGTTTCGGTGAATTCTGTTTCTGGTGCCTGATTTTGGGTAATTTCTGTTTTTGACCCCTGAAACTTATTTTTCTTTGCAATTATACCCTCCAACAAGAATTTATTTTTCCTTTCAATTTAGTCCAACTGTTTTAAGTTTTAAGAATTGCAATTTGACCCCTAATGTTCCTGCAGCTTTGCAATTTGGCCCTTTTGGACAACTTTTGTAATTATGTTTAATTACAATTTGGTCCCTGAAGTTTTAATTAATTACAGTTTTGGCCCGAAACTTTTATAAATTATGTTTTTACCCTACCAACCTAATTTCGACGTCCTGAATCCGTTTTTGACGTCATAAATTTATGTTGAGATCGTTTTGAGCCTGAAAATTGAGATTTAAATATTTTGTTAAAGAATTTAATTATGGTTTTGGTTTTAATAATTATAATTATTATTAATTATAATTATTATATGATAAATTGAGTTTATTAATTATTTTTAATATGTTATAAATTGATTTTAAATCGGAAAATTTACGGATTGAGTTTAAATTCTCAGAAAAATAATACGGATTAATTTTAAACTCAATTAAATCAGAGAATTAAATATTAAATCATGTATCATAGCATATATGGATTTCTGATTTGATTATTTGAACATCATTGCTATGTTATGCATTATAGGAGCATCGAGTTCTTGAGCGGCATGTGGGATAAGCAACCCGAGGCCCACCCAAGTTCACGGCAGTGAGGTAAGTACTACACCCACTTACTTATATGTTTGATTTGGACTTTATGAATTTGCCAAGTATGTTATATTGAACTGTTTGGACCGGTACTAAAGCCCGGTCATCTGTGATATGTAAGACAGCTGTTATATGCTATGATTGAACTGTTTGGACCATTATTAAAGCCCGGTCAGTTGGGAATATCTGATATATGACTTGTAATGTTTATGGTTCCTACGTCAGTACTGAATCCGACCAGTTGAGTTATTTGATCTGACTATAGAGATATATATGTTGTTTTAACCAATATTGAAGCCCGGTCATATGATTATATGAAGCATGACGTTATGAAATGTATTTTTTATAAATGCATTTCCACAGGACTTAAATATGGCCATTGTGATTATCGTAGCCAGTGTTT
>CANUEY010164211.1:0-11235 GCA_948099555.1 Croton setiger | reverse complement strand
TATATATATATATATATATATATATATTTTAAAATGCATTTCACAAACTTTAAGACTGTAGCATGTCCGTTACACCTGTGATGATGGAGGCATCCAGGCCCAAAGCCTTCAAGGAAGACCCTTCTGCTTATGCCACTTTTGAGCAGTCTGCTGCAGGGACCGAGTCAGGGGAAGCTGTTTTGCTGTGTTTAACCATATAAGTTGTTATTCTTCTTCTTTATTGGCACTTTTCTTCTTTATTGATTAGATTTTGGTTGTTGTGATCTAGTTTGCGATATATGACGAGCTGATTGATTTCTTGATTGTGTTAATTCTATTTGCTTGTCTGTTACTTCATCAGTTTAATACAAGATGTTTTATTTTCTTTGCATAAATTGTTTTTCTTATCTTCTATCAGGATGAGAAAGAAAAGAAAATTCACGATTTGACTGCTGAATTGGAGAGCACGAACCAACGTTGTGAAGTATACCGAGCCAACTTGCTGGCTGTTCTGAGAGACATGGAGGAACAGAAGTTAAAGCTTTCAGTGAAAGTCCAAAATGCAAGGCTTAGTTTGAGAGAGTAAATTTTTGTATCATTCTATTGCTCCATCAGTGTAACGTTAATAAGTAGTGCAAAACTAGTTCTGAGAATTTGGGGTAGCCAGCTAGGAGATAGAACGTAATTTAGAATGTGCATCATATTCAGGATTCTGTAATTTTGGTTTTATGACGTTTATTTTGAAAATAAAGTGAAGCATTTTCATTTTTGTCTCTTGCCGTTAGAAGTATAGCGTATTTTAGGAACAAGGTGGTGAAAAGCAGCTAAAAAATGAAGCAAATTGACTACTATATGCAAGTTCTGATAACAAATCAAGCATTTTTTACAGACTGGCCTTTTATGCATAATACAAAAGCCTAGATTCATCAAGTTTCCTATATTGGTATTTTGATTGCCTAAGAAGAAGAGTTTTTACAGTTGCAATTTAGACAGAAGGCTCCATTTCTGGAATATTCATCTCAAGATGAAAAGTACACTGTACACGGAGAACATCAACTAAATGATTTCACATAATTTTTGCTCTATCCTGAAGGTCAAAAGGTTCAGAGATCTGTGAAGCACATCCACGGAAAGGGAATTAATTAAATGGCAAAACTGCATTGCACCTTCAGATACTGTCTTTCATACTGATCTTTATATTTTGCACTTTAATCGACAATTGTAGCTTATGATCCTCGATGTCTTTCAAGACCGATAGCAGATTGGCACGATAAACTTCACACTTCCTATTCGCATACTCCAGCTCATTACTGAGTTCTTGGATCTTTCTGTCCATGTCATCCTGAAAAGTCATAATTCAAACATGCCTCAGAAGCTTACAACAAAAGTTATTTCCACATGCAATGTTGGATCAGACATAAGAAAGATACAAATTCATGAACATAAAAAGTTTCTGCACAGACCAAGAGTGAAAAAACAAATAGGTAAGCATGTATCTAGAATTATGTTTTCCTTAATAAATCCTGTGTTTTGAATATCTACATTTTTAAGTCCAACAGCTTTTAGTCCAGAAACTTACTAAGGTTAAAAATGAAGCTAATCAAGGACAGGTAGACGGCATAAGAATCCTATTAACTTGTGCAATCCTGTTTAAGGGCGAAAAACTGATGAACCATAAGGTATCCAATACTAAGGTAGCCCATATGTGAAATCTCAACATAAAACATACTCAACTCAACCAAGCCATATTCCTATATTCATTCAAGAGGTTATACTGGACCATCTTCTTCATTGTACATGATTTGGTGAAGCAGAGGAAGGATTTAGGGTTAGGGAAATCTCAACAAATAGGCTGAATTAGAAAGATTGAGAAGAATAAATAGGGTTATATCACAATAACCATAAAAAACTGATTATAAAACTGATTACAGCAGCCTACAGCTGTTATATTTATAATGACCGTAACCTATACTTGCCATAATTAAAATATTATACTAAATAGGATTCCTAACTAAAGAAGGAAACAAATAAAAAATCCCAAGTAAATAAGAAAACAGAAAATAATGGGAAACTTCCTAAACAACTAAAGAAATCCTAAAACAATATAATTTTTATACAGCAGCAGCTACTAGCCAACTACGCTCCTGCATCATTCCCTCCGGGTTGAAAAAACTTGGCTCTTGACGAGTTGAGTTTACATATTTCAGCCATGAGAATAGGATCAACTTGTGTGAACTTTTCTTTAGAGACATACTTGGAGCTTTCTTTCTAGTGAACAACATTACAAGCCATTCAAACAATCCATTCTTTTTATGCATAAGGAGCTTCGATTCAAACCCAAAGACTTATACTTATTTGCACAACAACTTTATGGGCTGCTTCCATCAAACAAATTTGCTTGGTCAATCAAAGTTGCTTAGGAATGAGATTAGCTACATGATAAACCTCAATCATTGTTGCATGATCTTTTGACAAGTCCATGGTATTAATATCCATAAACAAACTCTTATTGAAGAATACTCTTCCTTTAATATTAAAATTACAGCTTTCTTGCATTCAAGTTCTACTTTTGGTGTAGTAAGAACAGCTTTAATTACACCACTTTCTCCTAGGTTTGTTAATAATAAATTAACTTCTTGCTCCTCCTCATCATAATATTCATCGTAAATTGGTTCTTTGAAGTCAATTGCTTGAACTTCATCCTCAATCTCACCATAAAAATTATGGAACAACTCATCCACTCCACCTCGCACCGCTTGGTTTGCAGTTCCAGCTTCGTAGCTAACATCATCGTGTAGCAAACACTCCTCCAATCCACCTCTCGCAGCATTGTTTGTGGTCAACTTATGGAATCTCCATTCGGGCTTCCACAGGTTCCTGGCGCTGAAAGGCTTGTACATCCCGGGTTAATTCTTCAATCATTCTCCACATCTCAGCCAACTCCTCTTGTTGAGGATGATTACCTCTACCTTTAGTTTTGCTTCTGTCAAACATGGTTTAGAACATCCTAAAAATAAAATCCGTAGGATCTTTTTGTGACCTCTGATACCATTTGATGCAGGGGAAGGGTTAAAGATAAGGGAAATCTCAACAAAAAGGCTGAATTAGAAAGATTGGGAGCAGAAAATAACAATATAAAAAACTGATTACAGCAGCCTACGGCTGTTATATTTATAATGACCGAAACCTATTCTTGCCCTAATTAAAATATTATACTAAATAGGATTCCTAACTAAAGAAGGAAATTAAGAAAAAATCCTAAGTAAATAAGAAAACAGAAAATAATGGGAAACTTCCTAAACAACTAAAGAAATCCTAAAAGAATATAATTTTTCTACAGCGCAGCTACTAGCTAACTACGCTCCTGCATCATTTGGTTTGTGGCCACTTCCTCAGAAACATCTAAACTGCTAAGTTTTTCTTGCATATTACTCGAGTTCTTTTTTATTATTACTTCCTAGTGTGAATATTCGTTATTAAGACAACATTTATGAATGAAAGAAAAAAGAAATATTGATTGGCTTACAATTTTGTGCGCACAAACCCAATGCAAGATGAGATATTTCCTGAGTCATCATAATTTTGAAACTGAACAGTACTTTTCACGTTGAAACCAACTACTGTTCACCCTCACGAATTCTAACTTAGAGTAATAGAGTTTTCACATCAATCAACAAAACTTATGGTGCTTAGGTAGACAGTAACAGACAAAGTGAATAAACTGCATGTAAATTACAGGTTTGAAGACACCAAACAAAGGGCATGAACCAATGAAAGGTGAGTAGTTCCAACAGTGTGTTTGAGCATGGAATCATAAGAAAATAAATAGATTCTGACCTCAGAGAGATGTTGTGCGGTGCTGCTCTGATGATTCTCAGCAGTAAAATTCATCCTGCTCCCGTTATTTGCCAACTCTACCCTACCACGACCATTTGCCAAGGAGCCTCTTCCCTCATTCTTTGTTGCAAGTGCAACTCTTTTTGCAGCCTCTTGCAAAGCAATTGTTGCAATGTTGTATGTGTCTAGTGACTTGCAACCTTCATCTACAAATTTAAATGCCTCATGGCGTAGGGAATTATACCGAACAGTGTGAGATTCCAAATAATTGCTATATACATCAGTGGCACGTTCTTCTAAAATAACACTGCTCTTGGCATTCCTTGTCCATCGTTTAAGAATATAATGAGTGGGGAGAGTAAGCACATTGGTCACTCTAAAGACTGCCAAAACATGTCGGCAAAGAAGGCCTGAGAACTCAAACATTTGGCAACTACAAGCAGCTTTCATCTCCAAAACATTAAATTTAACATAGTACGCTTTATGATCTTCCCCAAACTTTGCTACTTGGTAAGTAATACTTTCCCCATCATCTTCTGCCTTAGTTGCCATAAATGTTAGCGTGCCAACCAACTCCTCTTGAAACCTCACAAATAATTTTCTTGTGTAAAGTTCAGATGCTTGTTTCTCCATTGGTGATGGTGTCTTTAAAGCTGGTAAAGTGTTCATTGTATCATAGTCTGCTTTCACTTCTTTCTCATTCCGACTCTCAAGAGCTTTCTCATACAGTTTAAAGAACTGGTTCAGATTCGTTGAAGCATTGACATAACCATCAAAATAAGAGTTCATGCTATCACTTCGCTGGGTTATGGACATCTCGGCAAAAAACGTATCCCGTAAATATACTGGGACCCACTGCCTGCGAGCAGAATATATGGTTTGAAGCCACTCATGATCCCGGAGATCATATCTATCAACGAGTGATAACCAACAAGATTCAAATTCTTCAATTGACTCAGTCAAGTTAACACATTTATGGAATTCTGCTTCAAAATTCGGGTGTTTCAGAAACACATGGGACAATTTCTCTTGACATTTCTTAAAGATATGCCATTTGCAAAAGCGATGGCGAGTGTCCGGGAAAACTTGCATGATCGCTGATCGTATAACTGCATCATGGTCAGTGGTGATCGATACTGGATGACGACCAGACATTGCAGTAAGCCATGTATTGAACAGCCAGACAAATGAGGCTTCAGTTTCATTTATTAGGAAAGCACAACCAAACAAAACAGGGTGTCCATGATGGTTCACCCCTGTGAATGGTGCAAATGGCAATCGATACCTGTTAGACCTGTAGGTTGTGTCAAATGTAACAGTATCACCAAAATAAGTATAGTTTGCCCTAGCCTTTGGATCAGCCCAGAACACATTGCCCGCATACTGCTCCTCATCCCCCTGCACAGCATAAAAGAAATTGGGATTCTCGCTATGCATTTGCCTCAAATAATCCAAAAGAAGTTGGATATCTCCTTCTAAGCTCCTTTGGCGATTGTTCCTCATGTAATTTCGACAATCAACCTCTGTAAATCCAACTTTGCTAATTCCACCATACTCCTTTATCAAGGCTGACATAATCCTACGAGGGCCCATACCGGCGGCCTGCAATGTGTCAATTAAGGTTTTAGCCGGACCAGATATTTGCCTATGAGAACGGAGACAATGGACCTGATCTGGCGGGACCAACTCATGATTGTGCTCTCTAACAAATCCAGACACAACCCATTTCCCAGAATCCTGCATTTTCACAGATAAGGATGCTTTGCATCCAACTCTAGTAATGGTACGGGGGCGCTTGATCTCCCTATCTTTAGTGCGCTTCTCGTTCAAATTCCTAAATCCTTCTTTGGCGCACACAAACTGCCTCTGTATAATAGCTCCATCACGCCTAGAACGACGGGATGAGCTGACCCGGGTACTAAAACCCACACGCCTAGCATAGGAATTGTAGAAGGCCTTAGCAGCCTCTTCAGACTCAAATTCCATACCCTCATAAGGCTCAAGATCCAAAAGGTCACCCTCAGGAAGGAAAATTTCCCCACTGCCAGTAGCAGTAAAAGATGCAGTATGAACAGGAGTGTCGGGAATCTCATCATCATCCACAGTGTGCTCAATGTCGACTCCATCATCATCCCCACCTCCTAAGCCTATATCAAATTCAAGAACTTCGTTTTCCATCCTGCTCCACCCTGCCAAACTAATTATTCAACTCCAAAACTCTATTACAATGCCAATTCTACTTATAAACAGCATAAATTAGAGTCTAATACTCCTGATGGGTATATTTCAAATGAATTACTGTAAAAAAGAAAAAAAAAATAGAAGGAAAAGAACTGACCCGTCTGTATTCTAACTACAAACTAACTCTTTCACCTCTCTTCGATTCACGAGAACCACCAGAACACAGTAGATTTCTAGGGTTTCTAAAAAAGAAAATGGATTAAAAGAAACCCTAGAATTAAAAATTTTCCCTTCTTTGTTGGAATTGTTTAAAGAGAGCATTTGTGTATGAAGCGAGTCTGATCGATCTAGCGTGACGGAGATTGAGTCAGTTGAAGGATGTGTTACTCTATTGTGCTTCCTATTCCATCCTAACTGTCCTTACCGTTCGATTCTTTGATAAAACATAAAAATTTTATTGCCTTCATCCATGGTTTGGATAATATTCGGCCAATAACATTTTTTTCGCCCATTCATATACCTAAACAAGTTATAAAATTAAACGTTGATATGAAATGTGATTTAAATGAACTATCATAGTCAGTAAATCAGATATACGAACTTAATTAATTTGTATTTTTTTAAGAAAGTTTTGCATAACAGGTATGTGAACTAGTAATAGTAATTAAATTAATGACTGATTTAATGTGCATGTTTAAGGCAGACGAATCAGAGAAGGTCATGTGGAGCGCGCTTCAAGTTCAAAAACTAGTTATGTGAAAGCGTTCAAAATTTGAAAATAGTTCACATAACAGGTATGCGAACTTACAGCAGATATAAAACAGCTCGTTTTCCTCCTTTCTCTTTCACAACTCTTTCAAAATTCACTTAAAATAGTAAATTTTCGGACGTTCGTAGCAGCTACAGAAGAGTGTTCAGATTTTTTGCAACAAAAAAATGTGTTTTTTAATTTAAGTTTTATTTTTTTTATATTTGTTTAGTTTTTAGTTTTTAGTAATAATATTAAATAAGGATAATATACATGATTAGAATAAAATTGTAGATTAATTGTAAGATTTAATGATTTATATATTTTATATTTGCCATAATATTTGATAGATATAGTGTATGCTTAGAAATTAATTTAAATAATATTTAATAATAATATTTATATTTAGCGAAACATAATATTTTTAGTAATAATATTAAATAATATTTTCTATATTAGATAGAATGTATATTTAAAAATTAATTTACGTGCTATTATTTTAGGGTTTAAAATATAATTAGAAATAATTTTATTTTAGAATAGGTTTTTAAAAGATAATTGTTAATAGAAACATAAATTTTGCTTAGGAATTAGAAAATAATTAAGAACAAATTTACATATACGAGTTGCAATGATGTAGCGAGGAGAATATTCACGGCAGCAGCGCGTGCTCGATTAGGAGCCTGTCAACATTGAGCTACTGTTCCTTTAGCGGGAACATAGATCGGGCCACATCTTTCGCGGTGAAGAGAGATACGACAGTCCACTGAGAATCAAACGAATGGACACGCAGATATGACGGCAGCTGGTCACGAAACATCCCCGGACGCTCGACTACACCGACGAGCTCAGATTCGAGCCGGTGCAGAGGATAAGGTCCATTTACTACGACTGGGCCCTACTGTCAGCTTTGACGGAGTGGTGGCAACTGGAGACCTACACATTCCACCAGCCGTTCGGGGAGACGACCATCACGTTGCAGGACGTGGATGTCATGCTTGGACTCCTTGTCGACAGATGGCCTGTTAGCAGTCGATTTCAGAGACCTGCCGTCGAGTGGCAGCAGTATTTCATCGACTTCTTCAATTTCGCACCGGCCGAGGCCGATCTCAAGGGGAGCAGGATCATGCTTCGCTATGTCAACAAACATTTGATGACGCCTGCGGAAGACACCGCGCCAAAGCATGCTTACCAGCTGCGTACTTGTTGCTTCGTGATGTGGCTGATGGGAGGATTCCTTTTCTGCGATTTCTCGAAGAACAGCACGTCGCTGATTTTGATGCCGATGCTTAAAGACTTCGCTGCCTGTCAGGAATACGGTTAGGGGAGTGCCGTACTGGCTTATCTCTACCGCAACTTGTGCCAAGCAGCGACAGGTTGCGACTACATCAGAAGGTGCATGCTCTTGCTATAGGTAATATTTTTTATTTTAAGGGTTTTATTTTAGTTTAAAAATATTGTGTATTTATTTAAATTGTTTACTGATTGGTTGGTACACAGGTGTGGGCTTGGGAGAGGATCCCGACTTTTTGTCCAACACTCCCTGACAAGCATCCTGTGGTTTTTCACGGATGTCCCTATGCGCGGAGGTATGTAGCTCCTCCTCTTCAATTTATAATTGGTTTTATTTTTAGTATATTTTAGTAATATTTACTTCTTTTTTGTAGATGGCACACTGAGAAAAATTTACATGACATCACCAGCCATAATTTGTTGGGTTACAGAGATCAATTATCGGTCATACCAGCTGGCGAGGTATGTTTCAACACTTTTCGCAGCTGTTGACGGTCCGAATTTTGCCGTTGCAGCTCTCTCCGGCTTTTGAGCCGAAAAGATAAAAAAAAATCGATTTTGAAAAAGGCGATAAAGCATTTTATGGTTGCAGTGCTGAACTAGTCGGTCTTAAAAACAGTTTTAGAGTCGCCACCCATTTCGGGAACCGGTTTTTAGAAAAACCAAAAAAAAAGTTGACTCCGTTTTTTTTTTATAAGGAAAAATCCGAACCAGAAATTCTGAAATAAGAGGGTAGGGTACGTTAGCCGAAATTTCATTTCGACTAACGTTCGGATATAACGTCCTCTGAAACCAATTTTAGTTTTCCGAAAAATTCAAAGTTAAGACTGTTATTTTGAAAAGTCGACTAGCGATGTTCCTAATTCGGTGATTAAAATCGTTTGTATAAACACATAACAGAAAACAATAAATTGCGGAAAATTAAACAGTCCTTAGTCTAAAATATTCTTTCTCCAATTTCCAGAGAAAATAATTACAAACATTTCCTAAAAATTACATACTACCCGATTTAATCCCCGAATTAAAACCTGGCGCCCAAAATAAATAATTAAAAGCAATTCATGAAAAATTACAATTTAGTCCCCGTAATTTATAAGAATTACAAAAAGGTCCCCGGGAGGGAAAATTGTTGTTTAGACCATAAAACATTTAAATAACACATAACAACATACAAAACATATAAAACATGATTGAAAATCAAATGCAAAATATGGAAAATTACATTTTTGGTCCTCGAACCTTGAAAAATTACATTTTTGCCCCTATTTGCAAAATTTACCAAACAGCCCCACATTCATGCCAAATGACCAAACAACACATAAAACATATGCAAACATTCAACATAAGCCAAGTCAGGTGAAATTTCCATTTTAATCCTTGGTTTTTTTAGAAATTACAATTCTGCCCCTTTAAACATTTTGATTCTAGAATTGACTTTATGTTTCGAATGATTCCAGAATTGCCTCTTTCAATTTATAAAGCAGTGATAACTATCAATTAATTCAGTCAATTCAAGAAATCAGCAAGACAAGCTCTAATATTCATCATTATTCATGAATGGCTAATGCAATCTGTTTTGGTTCTTTAAATCATTCTGTCATGCACATAATTACAGCAGAAACATAAAATGGCATATGGGCAGCAACACAGTTGCAAACATGTTCATCTAATACAGCAATTGAAGCCAACCAGAATGCAAGTCATGCAATATGTAGGGCATACTGAAAATGGACAAAAACAGCAATGGCAGCAGTATAATGCAGCATCAACCTAAGTTATGGACACAGGAAAAAACAGCCTTCATTAACATATAGATTCATCACTACTGTAGCATTGATCAACAGTATGCAATGACAAAAATTAACACAATATCAGCATTTGACGCAATCTTAGATAATAACATAACAGCAGAAACACTTATTGTTTTAGGGCCTTGGTAGCATGGTAGAAAGGGTTCTGGACTTACATGCTAGGCAAGATTGACACATTTGTTAAAGGAGAAGAGATAGCACTTCCAAATGGATTGAAAGCTAAAATGCAAACACTGGGCAGTTTACAAGAAATAAACCTAAACATGTGTGACACCCCGAACCCAAACCTTACGTTAAACTGACGTCATTTCCTGCATTTTATGCATTTTAATTAAAATGCATCATAATTTGATTTCATTAATAAGTTAATTATGATTTATATGAATTACATTGGATGATAAAGTTTTTAAATAAGAGAAACAAATCGAGTTATAGGCTCATTTGCCGTCGAAAGGCACAAATGGAGCTAATTAGGGTTTTCGAACCCGCGCGATCGGAAAATGCCGAAATCTCATAAAAATATGCACTTTTTGACTTTATTATGGTTGGTTATGTTTTTGAATATGTTTTAAAGAGTTTTGGAACCAAAATTATACGACGACGGCGTACAGTTTCGGTTCCACGAAAAACGTCGAGCTTCGGAGTCGGTTTAGGGCACCGATCGAATGACAATTTGTTTTCGGATTCCATTTTCGATGAAATTTTAACCACATGTCATTTTAATTGTTTTGATCTTAAAGATGTACTGAAATCCAGTTTAGGAAGTGAATTTGGCAGAATGTGAAGTTGGATTTTTGGAGAAATTTCTTAGAAAACCCTAATGAGAGGGTTTAGTGATAATTAAATTGTTTTAAGTATTGAATCAAGTAGGAGGTGTCTGAGATTGATTCTGGAGGCTTTATTAGCTTGAGGAGGTGCTAATTAAAAGGGATAAGTTGAGGGTTTGGTTTGGTTAACGAGAGAAAAAGAAAGAAAACAGAAAGCAAGCAGAAAAACGAGAGAAAGAGAAGAAGAGAGAAACCAGAAAGAAAAAGGGAAAGAGCAACCAAAATACCTATTGGGTTTTGTTCCTTAGGGTCTGAGGGAGTTGAGGAATAAGTTAGAAGTGTTAGAACCGTCGGGTTGGCCGGAAAAAGAAGAAACCAGTAGGGTTTCCAAAACAGGGCAGAAACGATAATCTGGGAAAAATGAGAGAAAAATGAGGGAAATCTTGTGCATGAGTGAGTTTAATCTGTTGGGAAAGGTTGTAGGAGAGTTAGATTGAAGTTTTAGGTCGAGGTCAGGCCGGGAAACTAGCTGGGGAGGCCGGATTTGGCCGAAAAACTCTATCGGGAAAACAGGGGAAACAGCTTCTGGACTGTTTCTGTCGAGAGGAAGGAGGCGACC